>JAHTLZ010002320.1:0-19363 GCA_023846285.1 Phrynocephalus versicolor
ATTTTTAAAACCCACAGAAGAGGGAAACTGTGCTTTCTTTTTAAAAGAGAAACTTGTTCCATAAAGTTAATATGGAAAATTGAATGCTCAAGTGCCTGGAGTTTGCTAGCAGCAAATAAGGTTGGAGGTAGGGGTGGAGGGGAAGAGGGGAAAAACTGATTTGGACTGGCAGGCTGTCACCTCAACCTTTTCTAGGTTTAAAAGTTGGCTTTCCTTAGGCAGCTAGCTTTCTGAGAAAACCAGCACAGGTCTTTCAGCTGTTGTCGCCATCTGCACGGTGGACTTTGTCTTTGAGATCAACGCTTATCTATGGCCTGAATTAAATATGTTTGCAAACACAGAGCTTTCTCTAGGTGCCGGATGCCTTTTAAATAAATTATTCGTCAGAGGTTCATGCTGTGCGATTCTTCTGGGTTGGAAAAGGCATGGAATCAAAATATCTCGTTTTTCTTAAGTTTGCAAAGATCTTTTGGGTATTTCTAGACAGGCATCTGTCTTCCACTGTTTTAAAAACTGCAAAATTAGAACCTCCTGTTCCACTTTCTTTCCAGTAATTATATACTTCTACACTTTCATAGTACTAGGCTTGGAAGAGGAGAGGGGAGGAAATTCCCTTGCTTTGCAATTAATCTTATGTCAATGATCAGTGAAGTGTGATTTTTATATATATGGAATTGTCATTTTCAAATTGCAGATTTCATGGACTTCGAGTTTTCTGCACACCGTTTGTGGATACCAGGAAAAAGTGAAACCAAACCTTAGCATGTCGTGGACTCTTCTGGGCTGCAGAGAAAGTTGGCCCAAAGTCTAGTGCTCTGTGGTGGATATTGTCTGTATTCTCAGGAATGCAAAAATCCTGATTTTGCTGGATTGAAAAAAGAAAGAAAGAAAGGAGCTGCTCTGGACTGACTCTCTGTTATTCTGGCTTGGCTCAGAAAGAAAATGTGCTAACCTCGGTGCATCTATCAACTCCCTTTCAATGGGGACTTTCCACCTCCCATGCCTTCCCGAGCCAAGAGAAAAGTCCAGCATTTCTGGCATTTAATGACGTTGCAAAGCCTCAGTCCCTTTTTCTATGCGTGCCAAGCGGTGTGGTTTGGGGTTTTTTGAAAGTAACTTTGGAGAGGGATTTCTCTTCAATGTCTCTCCCTCTCCCACCCTGCGGTTGCAACACGAATCCTTGTTCCAACTTGTCCGGCCGTTGCCTTCTCCGCGTCGCCCCATGCTGCCTGGAAGTCACCGGGCGGCCTACCCAGACGGCTTCTCTGGGAAGATTTTGCTGACCGAGGGTTTTGGTGGAGGAGACCTCACAAAAACTTCTGGGCGGAAAAAAGTGAATTGCAAATTGAAACTGAGGACCAGAAGAAGTGGCCGCACGTCTGCAGAAATCCAGGAATTAGGAGGGTCTTTGGAAGCATCCTTTCCCCCTAGGATCGTGTGGGGATACAACTTCTCCTACACCTTCTGAGGAGGCCTTTTTTAAATTATTCTGTCTTCCACCCCCAAAAAGGACTGGGTTTTTGTTTGTGTGTTTGTTTAAAGAGCTATTTTTTTAAAAAAAACTGCTGTGAAAGTTCTCAGGAAGTCTCTTTGGGAAAGCAATCAAGCGCACAAAGGACAGCTATGCCTCTCAAGAAAAGACTGGTATTTTTCGAAGAATAGAGAAGGTGTGATTGGGGAATCACCGCTTCTTTCCTCTGGAAGGCAAAGCAAAAATGTCTGTAAGTATGTTCCACAAGGTGAAAAGTGGGAACCTTAACAGGTAGTGGAGGCCGATGTATCAAGGCAGGATTCAAGAGTTCTTTTTGACCATACTCAAAAGGTTTATTTTTCAGGATTACTGGGGATGGAGGCCTTTTCCTGGCTGGATTGTGAATAAGGTGTTTTTATGGTAGAAGGATGAGCGTTGGGGTGCATTTTACATATAAAAGGAAGAAAGCTGTGAATGATAGATGACCCTGTAAATGTCTCCTAAACCTTCATAAAAGAGTCCTCAGAACCTCTCCCCAGTTTGAAAACAAGGAATAAGTGAGAGTTTAACTTTAATTTATTTATTTAAAATATTTTTTACTCAGCCTTTCTCCTTGAAAGAACCCAAGGGGGCTTGCACCATTAGAAGACAATATTTAAAGATAAAAGCAATATGTATACAAACACTAAATAGGGTCACATACTGGACTAAAAAGTAAATAAAAGCAACATATAATAAGAATAAGAATAAGAATAAGAATAATATAGTCCTAAATGCTTGGGAAGCGTTCAACTAATGATTTGTAATACAAAATCCAGCATAGTTATCTTGTCTGCTGTGTGATAATTTGATGATGATGATGATGATGATGATGATGATGATGATGATGATGATGATGATGATGATGATGATGATGATGATGCATAAACTGGTACAGGTGGTCCCAGTCGTAATCGGCACACTGGGTACGGTGCCTAATAAGCTAAGCAAGTACTTAGAAGAAATTGGAGTTGACAAAGTCACCATCAGTCAGCTGCAGAAAGCCACCTTACTGGGATCTGCTCGCATAATTCGCCGATACATCACTGAGTCCTAAACGCTTGGGAAGCGTTCGACTAGTGATTTGTATTACAAAATCCAGCGTAGTTAGCTATGTGGTTAATAATAATAATAATAATAATAATAATAATAATAATAATAATAATAATAATAATAATAATAATAATAATAATAATAATAATAATAATTCACTCAGGTTGCCAGTCACTCAGAAAAAGCTTTCCAGGAGAGAAAGGTCTTTCCCTGCTTGTAGAAGGACAGCAAAGATGGGGCCAGTCTGGCCTCCAGTGGGAGGGAGTTCCAAAGACTGGGAGCGACAATTTTACATCATTTTACACCCCTCCTTACAAAATTTTCATTTATACAGCTCTTCTCTGACTGTAACTACAGCTGAAAACCACACGCGAGCTTCTTGAATGTATTCTGGGAATATGCATTCAACTCCCTAATCTGAGATCATTCCTGGCCATGAAAATTTGGTCTACACCCAACACAGTCATTCCACTGCCCCCTCCCCTTTCTAAATGCTATTCATCCATGTGTCTTCTCTGATATTATAGTACACATGGGACTATTCTAGTATTCTATGAGGGGTCAAGATAGCTCAGTGGTTGAGGGAAGCCAGAGTTTGGGAGTTTGATTCCTCACTGGGACTCCTTGATAGGGTCTGGATGCAGTGATCGATTGGGTCCATTCCATCTCTGCAGTTCTCATATTATTAATTTTGTAATTATATTCTGAACTGATTAATTTATTGTCATAAAAAGCCCTTGGGGGGGGGAAAGACCCTGTCCGCAGGATGGGTGAATAGAGGTCTAGATCCAAAGAACATTTCACAGCTATTTGATCTGCCGCCTTTATAAGGATTCTTTCTAAATGCTGATCAAGGAACAATAAAACTAATAAGTAAATAAAAGGCTCACAGTTTTTTGTAACAAAAGGGAGACTGGATTGGACCCCAGTCTAGCCATAGGTAGACCAGACCCACTGAAATAATTGGGACCAGAATTCTGGGAGTTGTAGTCCCTAAAAATATGTCTGTGAAGATTCTCAGTCGTCCAGGTGAGTTTATCTGGAAGTTGAGTCATGGCTACTGGACTTCTTTTTGAGAGATAGAAACAGCTGTTTGGATGAGCTGCAGAACGTTTCTATCTTTCCAAAAGAAGTTCAGTAGCCATGACTCAACTTCCAGATAATCCCTAAAAAGTAACTTTTCTAAACTCAGGTTGGGTTAGCCCCAAAATCTCAGCAGGAAGGGTTGAGAGCTTAAGGTATGTTTATGTTGCGATACCTGCTTCTTTTATGGGGAAGTTTTGAGTGGGGTGGAAATTAAAGGTAAGTGCAAATTACCTGCAATAGCTCTGCATCCAAAGAGGATGGTGGGAATCCATTTGCACCTGAAACAGTGTTTGGGGCACGTTTAATTCCTTTATGATTCTTCAGCTCTCACACCAGAATGTACTGTATTAAATATTTTCGGTGCATACCCACATGCATGATGAATTCCAAGCTTTCTTGGTCTATGGGCTGCCACTGTCAATCCTCTGGTCCTGCTGGCTAGAGCTGATGGGCTTTGTAGTCCCAGCTTAGCTGCACGACAGGCCTTGCTAGAGAAAGAAAACTTAAGCCTCAGATCTCAGCCTCCTAAGGACGGCGGATTGAAGTCCAGTTGGTTTCCTGAGCAATTATGGGTTTTGTAGTGAATGATGGACTGCCTACTGTATGTTTATATAAATCTACCTTACATGGCTGCACAGACTTTGTGTTTATACCCACTTTATAACTTTGTATTTATATTTCTCCTTGTGGGATTGCATTGACACTATGTTATCAATTGTTAGTTTTAATGTTGCCTTCTAATGCTGTAAGATACCCCTCAGTTCCCTGATTCTCAAACTGAATACAGTATGTCTTAATTGCAATGGACTGTATATTGCAGTGGTGGCAAACCTTTGGCAATCCAGATGTTTTGGACCACAACTCCCACAGTCCTGTGTCATTGGCAATACAGGCTCTGAATTCTGGGAGTTGTGGTCCAAAACATCCAGAGTGCCAAAGGTTCGCCACCACTGGTATATTGTCTCTCCTTACTGTAAGCCACCTTGGTTCCTTTTCCAAAGAGAAAGTCGGAGTAAAAATACTCAAAAATATAAATAATAGAATCATAGAATCATAGAATCATAGAGTTGGAAGAGACCTCAAGGGCCATCTAGTCCAACCCCCTGCCATGCAGGAACCCCATGACAATATTTTCGACAGATGGCCATCCAGCCTCTGCTTAACAACCTCCAAAGAAGGAAACTCCACCACCCTTTGTGGCAGCATATTCCACTGCCGAACAGCTCTAACTGTCATGAAGTTCTTCCTAATGTTCAAATGGAATCTCTTTTCCTGTTGTTTGAAACCATTGCCCCGAGTCCTAGTCTCTGAAGCCATGGAAAACAAACCTGTTCCCTCTTAAATATGACATCCTTTCAAATATTTAAACATAGCTATCATATCCCCCCCTCAACCTTCTTTTAGAGAGGCTAAACATTCCCAGTTCCCTAAGCCGTTCCTCATAAGACATTTCCTCCAGACCCTCAACCATCCTGGTCGCCCTCCTCTGCACCCGCTCGAGGTTGTCAAATAGCCCAGCCAAGTTGGAAGGCTTGCCTGCAGGTTTGAAGGTGGATCTTCGCCTTAAATTCTAAGGAGTGCAGCGTAAAGTCTGCTTTCTTTGACTCCCGCCCACCCACCTGCAGGCTCAGCTGTGCCGCGCGCTTTACGACAACGCTGCCGAGTGTCCGGACGAACTCTCTTTCCGTAAGGGTGACCTGATGGTTTTGCTCCAACCGGAGGCCCCGGGGCTGGAAGGGTGGCACGTGTGTTCCCTACACGGGCAGCAAGGGATCGTACCCGCGAACAGGGTCAGAATCCTCCTGGAGCCAGCCTCCCCTGGGCTGACCTCCTCCCACCAAAACCACACCCCAGCTGACGTCTATCAGGTGCCCCGGAAGGATGCGACCCTGGTCGGAACGGTTTACAAAGTGCCGCCGCAGGACGAGCGCAGACGACGGGGGTGGAGGAGAGAAGAACAGGAGGTGAGTCAAAATGAGGGACGCTTCTCCCTTCATGTTTTATTTATTTATTTATTTATTTATTTATTTATTTATTTATTTATTTATTTATTGGATTTATATCCTGCCCATCTTCTCAAAGGAACTCTGGGTGGGTTACACAGCTGTTCAGTACAGCAGAAGTCACAATAAAATATAACACATAATAGACAGCTATAAAATCAACAATAAAACGAGCAGCAGTGAGCACCCATTTAACATCCAACTCTGCTGCAAAGTTATTTACCCAAGTTATTTACTCTGGGACATTCTGCTTTGTTCTAAAAGAGTGTCCAGTGGGACCTCCTTATCCGTGGGATCAATATCCGCTGATTTGTTTATCCACTGCCTGGATATACTAAATAAAAAAATCCCAGAAATGCGGGTTTTCTATGTAATTCTGGGGTGCATTTACCAGAACTGACCGCTAGTGATCATGCAATGTGTGTGTGTGTGTGTGTGTTGTGTCATTACAGTCGTGACTGACTCTTTGTGACCCCATGTCCATGGAGCTTTCTTGGCAGGAATAATGGAGTGGCTTGCCAGTTCCTCCTCCAGGCGCCTACAGCACCTGGGCTTCCCTGGTGGTCTCCCATCCAAGTACTAACCAGGGCCGACCCTGCTTAGCTTCCGAAATCAGGTGAGATCAGATGTGCTTAGGGCATCTAGGCAGCTCAGACCATGCAATGTATAGAGTCCAATAAGTTGGTGTTTTCCAGCATCTGTGCAGTGGGGGCTGATTCTTTGCGGATACCGTGTTGCTATTGTATTCAAGGCTGGGAATTCCAGAATTTTAGAATAATATTCTAATCAGGATGTTTAGTTATTTATTTGTTTGATTGCTTGATTTATGTTTGTTTGATTGATTGTTTAATTGATTTCTAGAAGTTAATTCCAGGGAGGGGTTTGTCTTTAGAAGTTACATACGGTACAGCTTCCCAAAACTTTTGTCTGATGCTCCAAATGTGACAGTTTTGACCGCAGTCCACTTCCGTCACTGAATCATACGTAGCAATGGAAAGAAGAAAAATTAAAATCTACCATGTGATCCGGTGCTACTTATTATCTCGGCTTACTTCTGCCAGTGCAAAACCCCCAATACTTCAGATTCCGGCTTGCAGCTCCCAGCAAGATGGCTGCCACCTCCTTCAGGACTTCCTGATCTCTTGGCCTGATTTTTCTCTCTCTCCTCCACCCCCTCCCATCCCACCAGGTATACGAGGTGCCACCACCGGCTCGCCCTTGCCCGCTGCCCCTTGAGGGTATATACCGGGTGCCTCGTGGCACCAGGAGAGATGGGGACTCTGCAGAGGTTAGTCTTTCTGGTTATTTTTGGAGGGCTGTGTGTGGCAAAGCTGATGGAGAAAGCACGTGCTCAGAGTTCCCAATGGCAACCGTCTGTCATACCAATGCCAGGGACTAGAATCTGGTCAGATCTCTCTTTTATTCCCAAGATCAGCCAAAATAAGTAGGTTAAGCTGCAAGGCAGTGGTGGGTGGCTCATGACCAGATCAGGCGGGATGTTCTCTCCAGTAAAGTTGTCCCATTGCCTCCTGCTGTCCTGGCAGGGGTTGATGGGCTTTGTAGTCCAGTGCCTAGATGGGAGACTAGCTGGGAAGCCAACCTAACCTCTCATGCTTCATCCAGTGCCATGGACCTGGCTCACCGGTGGCCTTAAAGGACATGACTGCCACTTCTCCCCTTAATGATACAACAACAACTCTGGAATAAACCGGTACAGGTGGTCCCAGCGGTAATCAGCACACTGGGTGTGGTGCCTAAAGAGCTAAGCAAGTACTTAGAAGAAATTGGGGTTAACAAAGAAGAAATTTGTTCCAATTCTTTTGATTGTAAGCCGCCCAGAGACCTTTGGGTAGTGGGCGGCATATAAGTTGTAATAAATAAATAAATAAATAAATAAAGTCACCATCAGTCAGCGGCAGAAAGCCACCTTACTGGGATCTGCTCGCATAATTCGCCGATACATCACATAGTCCTAAACGCTTGGGAAGCGTTCGACTTGTGATTTGTAATACAAAATTCAGCGTAGTTATCGTGTCTGCTGTGATGATGATGATGATGATGATGATGATGATGATGATGATGACGACGACGACGATGCATAAACTGGTACAGGTGGTCTCAGTGGTAATCGGCATGCTGGGTGCATTCCCTAAGGAGCTAAGCAAGTATTTAGAAGAAATTGGAGTTGAGAAAAATCACCATCCGTCAGCTGCAGAAATAACAATAATGTCAGAACAGAAGTGCTAGAAGGGGACCTTTGAAGTTCATCAGGTGCAGCTCCTGCCAAGCAGGCAGAATAGGGAACCAAACCCCCAACCTCCAGCTCCGCAACCTGAAACCTAAACCACTGAGCTAACCAGCAGTTCTGATTTCTCCCTTGTGCTTTAGTCCATATCTTTTCCCAGTGTCTGGCCGGTGAAGGCAGCATCTTGCTGGTTCTCCGCATGGTTCCTCTCTCTGTTCCGAGCTGGCTAGGATGGGGTTGGAGATGCATTGGAGAACTGGGATGCATACGGGCTGATGCAGCTGTTTGCAGGCCGGCATGTCCCTCTCCTTGGGGGGCATCGCTTCGGAGGACAGCTGGACCCATCTGTCGCCTGAGACACCCGAGTCTCGCCTGTTCTCTCCGAGGGTAACTGTATCTCAGGCCAAGTGCAGAGAGGCGGCTGCGTCCAAACCCAAATCGGCAACCTTCTCGGTTTCTCTTGGTCCCGCCGCCCGGGCAGATGGCTGCCCTAGATGGAGAAAACCTCCGTGGGGTGTGGCAGGTGGGAGATGGAGAGAGGACAGCTGGAGCAACATGTAAAACACATGGGGGGAGCATTCCGTGAAATTTGGAGCATCTGGCCCTGTGGGACTCCTTTGAAGCAGGAAGAGCAGAGACAGACGAGCTGGTTGTTTGCTCTGTACTTGGCCTTCTGAGAAAAATCTCCTCCAAAATTCAAAAAAGTTCCCCCACCTGGGATTAGAACCCTTAATCTCTTCTAGTCAGTGTGGTCGTGAAAAGCCGAGATTCTTCTCTCTGACCTCTTGTTTTCTTGGCTTTTATAATGCTTTGGGGGATTGGAAAGATGGCCTCTCTTCAAGTCAGGGACGTAAATCAAACCAAGAGGGCAGCTGCTGAGCCTAGTGGGGAGTAGCGCTTTTACACGACGTTTACACGACCCCTAAAATCTGAGGCAAAGGGCTCCCAGATGCGGAGTTTAAAATTGTTTTCCCACCCGCTCCGGACTTTTAAAAAAATTAAGTACGACCACGCCCACCTAAGCGCGTCCCAGCGCATTTTCCAAGTACCTGGTTTCCGAAGGTGACAAATTTCTGATGCGGATTTCAAAGCAGTGAGTGCCGGGCTCTCCTCGGCTTGTGTTTGTTTTTTGCTCCCCGCCCCTTTAAGAGACTGCAATGCTTCCAACAGGCAGAGCAGAGGTGAGCCTGCATTCTTTTCTCCCTTTTTTTCTCCCTCCCCTCACGCAGACAGGAGCAAGGAAGTGCGGAGGGGTGGAAACACAGCAAGAGGAGCAAACCCCCAAGATCTCTGGTCCGAATTTAAGTTGCCAGCGGATCTTAGGGGTCGCGTAAAAGCACCTAGGTCAGGCCCAGGGAGCAGAGGGGAACAGATTTTGGAGTCAACGTCCCATGGGTTGTGCTGCCAGACTGTCTCCCTCATGGTGTTTCAGGTTTCTGTGGAAAGGTTTTCATGGAAATGCCTCAAAAGCTTTCAAATTTTTGTTTGCTTGGGCCAAACAGGCCGGCTAGTATGGAACAAAACACGGGGGGGGGGGGGGGAGTGGTGTTCTGGGTTTTGGTGTCCCAAAAAATTCTCGTGCTCTGAGAAAGCTGAGAGCTAAGCGTGCAAAAGGGAGAGAAAAGAGAGATGTTAGCAGAAGGCTGTTTTGTGCGAAGCAGAAGATGGTGCGAGACGTCTCTTGAAATAGCTTATTGGTGTACCTCACAAGCCAACATTTCTAAATAAGGAAAGGTGGAATCAAGACCTGTATGACTTATTTATGCTAGCAAAAAGTGGCTTTTTCTTGAGGTGGTCTTTAATTTTCTTCAATAACTTTTTGCACAGACAGTATACAAAGTAACTTGGTGAGCTGGGTCTTGAGTATTCCATTTATGTTCCATTGCTGTACTGCTGAAGAGCGGGAATACAAATCCATGAAGGCGTTGAGTGCTCCAACACATAAGAACATAAGAAGAGCCCTGCTGGATCAGGCCAAAGGCCCATCTAGTCCAGCTTCCTGTATCTCACAGTGGTCTCATCAAATGTTTCCGGGAGCACATGACTAGATATGTGTCTCCTGATACCACTCCCCTGCATCTGGCCCTTGAATGACCCTGGTTTTAATCCTGGAGATGACACCTCTCCATCATGGTTTGTAACCTGGGGTAGATTTTTCCTCCAGAAATCTGTCCAATGCCCTTTTGAAGGCATCCAGGCCAGATGCCATCACCACCTCCTGTGGCAGGGAGTTCCACAGACTAACAACACGCTAGGTTAAAAAAAATTCTTTTGTCTGTTCTCATTCTCCCAACCCTCAGTTTGAGTGGATGTCCCCTAGTTCTGGCATTTTGTGAGAGGCATTCAAGGGAAATTTTGACAACCATCTGGCAGGTCACCTTTGATTTGTATTCCTGCACAGTGCAGGGTGTTGATGGCCTCGTGGTTCCCTTCCAGCCTTACTTTTCTGTGATTCTTTGATGAGCTGGCAATAAAGGATTGTGCATAATTGAGCTGGAAAGAGTTCCTTTCTGGGAGAGATTTCCCTGGAAGGTGTTCTTCTATGTATGCAGGAATTACCCCAGCCTGCCCCCTCCAAAAAAGTAGCCCTACCACTGGACCTAAAAGGTCCAGTCTCAGTACACAGCAGGGTCAGGCTGGTTCGCCATCTCACAGAGGTCATTTTTTGCCCACAAAAATAGCTCCAAAGGCCCTTTCATTCTGATTATAGCCTATATCACTTTCAGAGTTTGAGTATTTTTCTTAAACAGAGCTTTCAAAATAAAAGAAGTAGAGAACAAGGAGTTACACTTTAAAGAATTTAAAGCACCACAGATTTTTCCCCTCAGATAAATCTCTCTGGTCTGGTAATTGTACAGATTCAAATAAATTAACCTACAGTGTAGCCTTCACCTGCATGAGGGCAGGAAGTATATGAGTACCCAGTCCTGAGATAAGCTTCAGACAAAGGAGACCACCCGAGACAAAGCACTGGACAGAAACCACCTCTTTTTATGGTGTTTTCCAGAAGGGCAATGATTGACAGATGGGAGGGCGCCTGCCTCCTCGATCTGGAGGCCTTCAAGGATGCTTGAGGCCTTCGCTTCCAAGCTGAACACAATGGAGGTTTCAGACTTTGTCCTTTAGGGGAAAACAAGCAGCAAATTTCTCACGATTCTCCTGTTGGGACTGCTGCGTTTTCCGAGAGGCACAGCTGCATAATTCCTAGGTCCACCCCTTTTATTTTTCTCTTCTTATTTTTATTTATAGTTATTATGGTGTTTTCCCAGGCCCTCCTCTTTATAGTGCACAGGGCTGCCTAGGTGGTGGCAAGGCATATCACAACATCGGAGTGGTCTCGACTCTCCCCTTCCCTGGGAAGTACAACAGGGATTTGAACTCACAATTCCTGGAGCCAGGCACTCCGCAATACTGAGATTTACCAACTGCGAAGCAGATAAGTCCTAAATGATACAATATACAGTAACAAGATTTTACCTTACACACAGTGTAAGGTATCAGTGGTGGCGAACCTTCGGCATTCCAGATGTTTTGGACCACAACTCCCAGAATTCCAAGCTTGTATTGCAAATTACAAAAGAGTGTGGGACTTGTGGCCCAAAGCATCTGGAGTGCTGAAGGTTCACCACCACTGGTATATATAATGTAAATAAAGGCAGCACGAGACATAGCTTTAAAAAGACTTATGAAAATAAACAAATAAAAACACTGCAACAACTGATATAATATTTCCAAGAGTTTTCTAAAACTCAACATAGTTCCTACCTCTCAGGGCACATACCAGAGAGTGTTCCCAAAGGATGGGTGCCACGACTGAAAAGATGATTGAGCCAAAAGTTTGGGATAACTAGTTACTTGTAATTATTTTTCTTTCTGGGCAATGAGTAATATGACCATTAGTTATAAAGTTAATTTTTCGGCATTAGATAACACGTACATCATTTAAGTATAGCTATTTACAATTCCATATTCTGTAATCATCTCAGATTCAGGGCATGGGCATATAGAAGGTGAGGTTTTCCCAAAAGCTTGTCTCTAAGCCATTTGTACATCAAAATTTGAACCTAGAACTATGAAGCAAACTGGAAGCTAGGTCAGTTGGCGGAAAGCTGGCAATATATGCTGTACAAAGTGAATACTAGACAAGATAGATTGTGCTAATTGTAGTTTCTGAACTGCTTCCAAGGGCAGCCCCATGTAGAATGCATCACAGCAGTCAAAACCAAATGGGAATCTTTTGCATGGGACACTATGAACAGATTAACAGTTTTCCAAAGTACTAGTTTTCTACGGGAGAGAAGATTCTGGAAGGGGGGAATTAAAATAAGCCCCTTTCCCCCTCCCCTGCCCTTACCTGTAATATGGTCAGACCCCATCTGGAGTATTGTGTTCATTTCTGCGCTCTTCAATTTAAAAAGGATGTTGACAGCCTCAAACAGGCCCAGAGGGGGGTGACCAGGATGGTTAAAGGTCTAGAAGAAATGTCTTACGAGGAGTGGCTGAGGGAGCAGGGAATGTTCAGCTTTATAAAAAAAGTTGGGAGGGGATATGATAGCCATGTTTAAATAGTTGAAAGGATGTCATATCGAAGAGGGGACAAGTTTGTTTCCCATGGCTTCAGAGACTGGGACTCGGGGCAATGGTTTCAAACTACAGGAAAAGAGATTCCATCTGAACATTAGAAAGAACTTCGTGACAGTTAGAGCTGTTCGGAAATGGAAGATGCTGCCACAAAGGAGGGCGGTGGAGTCTCCTTCTTTGGAGGTTTTCAAGCAATGGCCATCTGTCGGGAGTACTCTGATGGGGGTTCCTGCATGACAGGGGGTTGGACTGGATGGTCCTTGAGGTCTCTTCCAACTCTATGATGCTAGGCTAGGCTACAATACATTCTCCTTTTCTCACTTTAGTTTTCCATGTCTTCTCCCACTGGCAGGTTTATGACATCCCCTCCTCAGTACTGAAGGATTCCCTCTCTGACACCTACGACTCTCCTTCCCCATGTCCAAAGAAGGTGGCCCGGGTAGCCCCCCAGCCTCCAGCCCCTCCACCTTCCGACGACCCTTATGACGTGCCCATCGCCTTCAAGAAAGCCTCAGGCCATGAAGTGGGAGAAGAAGAGGAAGAGCAGGAGGAGGAGGAGGAGGGAGGAGGCTCCCGGAGCCCCCTCGTCTATGCCATTCCTTCCAATTTACGCCGGGCCTCGGCCTTGCTTAACTTGTACGAGTCGCCTGAGGAAGTGTTGGCCGGGGCAGGCCAGGAGGAAGCAGCAAGTGAGGAAGAAGAAGGCGGGGGCATCTATGACGTCCCGCTCCTGGCCCCCGGTTCTCCGCCTCTTGAAGGGGCCCTCCAAGGACTGAGCCTGAAGGAGCCGGGGACCCCGGCCCGGCCCCGGCTGCCTTCTGCCGAAAGCTTGTCCCGGCGTCCGTTGCCCGCCCTCCCGAGCGAGGAACGGCTCTCTGGAGACCCTCCACCCCCCTCGCCAAGTATTGCCCGGAAAGGCAGCATCCAGGACCGCCCGCTCCCCCCGCCTCCCCCACGGCTTGGGGGTCTCGGTGTGGGAGAGCAGCTGGAACCCAGCAGGAATGACGGCCACAACGAATACGAAGGCATCCGATTGCCGGACGAATACGACTATGTTCATCTCAAGGTAAGTGCAGCAACCTACTCATGGAGGAAAAAAAATTTGTATCATCATCCTTATCATCGTTACCTTAGAATGGCAGCGCTGGAAGGGAATGCTATGGATCATGGAGTTCAACCCCAGTCAAGGAGGCACAGTGGGGAATCGAACCCTCGGCTGGCTGGAATCATGTTCCTTAGTTAGGTAACAGGCGTTAACTCTTGCAAGGACATTGCCTGAAGCTAAGAAATCTATGCAGACATTGTTGCATGGCAAGTTGCAGATAATGTTGACTGGAATTCCACAACTGGAGGCAATTCACCTCCAAAGCGTACACCTTCTGGAGGTCTAAAAAGTAGGAATTTGGGCACTGACTTTCCTCTTCCTCCCTTGGTCCTCACAACAGTCCTGCGAGGTAGCTTCTTGCTGAGAAAAAGTGAACAGCCTTCAGTTACCAATTGGGTTTCGTGAAGATCTCCCATGTCATAGATCAGTGGTGGCGAACCTTCAGCACTCTAGATGTTTTGGACCACAACTCCCACAGTTCTTTGTCATTGACAATACAGGCTTGGAATTCTGGGAGTTGTGGTCCAAAACATCTGGAGTGCCGAAGGTTCGCCACCACTGTCATAGATGCATACTCTAACCAGTCTACTACACCGAAGGTCCAGCACCTCAACCTCCAGTGTTGTTGAAGGGAGAAATGTAAATAAGAAAAATGTGCAGCGGAAAAGTTGATTTCTTGACCCAGTGTGTGGTACTCTGTGGAACTCATTGCCACAGGATGTTGTGGATCTGGGCTAGATGCGTTAAAGGGGATGGTACAGATTTCTAGTGGAAAAGTCCATTGCCGAATACAAGCCATGATAGGGATACGTGTTATCTCCAGCCTTAAAAGGAGGGTACATCAAAATGCCAGATGCAGGGGAGTGGTACCAGGAGACAGGTATCTCGTTGTTTCATGGCCTCCCAGAGGTATCTGGTGGGGCCACTGGGAGATACAGGAAGCTGGACTAGATGGGCCCTTGGATGATTGATCCAGCAGGGCTCTTCTTATGTTCTTATCCTGCTTGTATTGACAAAAACCTTCAGTTGTGGATCTCAGCCTAATTTTAGGCCCTGCCCTAAAGTTTGGTCCTAAAGGTTGTCTGGGAAGTTGAGTCATGGCAACTGGACTTCTTTTTCTTGAGAGAACTGAAATGTTTCGCTGCTCATCCAAAGACCTTCGTCAACTGATGAAGCTGTTTGGATGAGCAGCGAAACATTTCAATCTCTCAAGAAAAAGAAGTCCAGTTGCCATGACTCAACTTCTAGATAAACCCACCTGGGTGACTGAGAATCTTCACAGACATATTGTCCTAAAGGTTGCATTTGGCTCCCACTGTGTTGCCGAATCTGGCTTCTTAAAAGGCAAACTTCAACATATTTTGACCAAGGTGGTTCAGACCTTGATAGGATACTGTCCCTCATTCCTACCCTATTAGAAGTGTTGATGTTTTCTGAGTTCTCTTTTTATTTATTGTTAACTTCACTTAATCTGAACTTTAGAGGAGGTCGTTTTTCCCCACAGTTGGGCATTTTTCTCTCTCTCTGAGTTCTCTCTTGTGCCAAAACTAACCCTATAACACCAATAACCCATTTTTTATCTAGGGAGCAGATAAAATCCAGCACAAGCCAACCACTCCTGAGGGGAATCCTGAACTCACACCGCCTGAAGAGAGTGTTCAGCCTGAAGAAATGGTATCTGCCAGTCTTTATTTTTAGTTATGGCTTTAACTCATAGTCCATGCTTGTGTTGAAAAACCACTACTTATGGGTAGGATTAATCTTCACCGGAAGAAGGCCTTGATAAAGGAAGAGCGGAGAAAGAGGTTGCACAAGTCAGTCCTGTGAAAGGATGAAATTTTGGACCTGGGTCTCCCACAACTGAGGCCAACTTTTTCTCCTTGACTACACATGATCTCTTTAAAAATTCTTTTGAAAAAGACATGAAGAGCTTAGGATGTATCATTTGGGGGTTTTTTTTGGACTTCCAAGTCTCAGAATATTTCGTTTTGGAAATTCTACCTGACAGATTCATACCTGCAGATGCCTAAATTTCACTCACCTAAAGGCCTAGACCTCACTTATCTTAAGGCCAGACCTGAGCTAAGCCATGAATCCTTTCGGTTATGTCCTTCTCCAAGTGAAATTTGGTGTAGGTTTGTCAGGTAGAAATCTCAGAACGGAGCATTCTTGGATTTGTCGTCCAAAAAAAAAAGAGAACCCAAATGCCACATGCCTATAAAAGATGGCTCTTAGTAAAAACTGCCATCTCTAATTTCCCAGAATCCTCCCTAGGAATGATGTTACATAGCCAAGTCATGATCTTGGGACATTAAGGAGAATTAATGATGCTGCCTCTCATCTTCCAAATTAACTGCTCTCCCATCAATTGCCAAAATGCCATGTTCTGCTTTTGAGGCCCACGAAACCTTAGCGGAATGAACATTCCACGCAAAAAGCATGCAATTACTTGTAAAAATCATGCAGATATATGTTTTATATTTTATTATGTCCCAAATTGGCTTAAACCAAAACAATCTCTATATTTATTTATTTTATTTATTTTAGAGTATTTTTACCCTGCCTTTCTCCTTGGAAAAGGACCCAAGGCAGCTTACAGTAATGAAGGATAATATACAGTCCAGTACAGTTAAGACATGTTCAAGGATTTGAGAACAAGGAATTGAGGGACATCTTCCAGCAGGGATGGTGAACCTTTGGCACTCCAGATGTTTTGGACCACAACTCCCACAGTACTTTGTCATTAGCAATATAGGCTTGGAATTTGGGGAATTGTGGTCCAAAACATCTGGAGTGCCGAAGGTTCGCCACCACTGTCTTACAGCATTAATAGACAACATTACATTATAAAGCAACACCGTTATAAGTAGTCATAAACACAAAGTCAATGTTTATCCATAGATTCATATAAAATACACATGGTAGTTTTTCTGGAGCTGCTAGCAAAGATGTTGCCAGAAGAAGACCAGGCTTGTTAGTTTGGAGGGTGTTTTTTTTTTTTTGGTCAGCCTTTGTTTTGAAGAGAAATCTCAGACATGGGCCTATTCTGCACCCATAATCCTTTTCTCTGGTCTTCTTCCTCATTCTTCAGGCGCCACCGTCTCCACAAGACAGCCAGCTCCTGCATTTCTACACAGGGCAGTGCCAGTCTCATTACGCCACCTTGCTTTCGGCCATCGAGGCCCTCCTTGGCAGTGCGGCCGCCCACCAGCCTCCCTGGGTCTTCGTACCCCACAGCAAATTTGTTCTTGTCACGGCACACAAACTGGTCTTTGTGGGGGACACCGTGTCCCGCCTGGCATCCTCAGCCACGGTGCGTGCCAGGGTGGGGGCGGCCAGCAGCTCCCTGTGCCAGGCCTTGAAAGACGCCGTATTCTCCATCAAGGCTGCCGCCTTGCAATACCCCTCGCCCCCAGCCGCCCGGGAGATGCGAGAACGGGTGGCGGAGCTCTCCCGACGAGCCTTGGCCTTCACCTCCTTGCTTGGCACCTTGGCGCCATCTTGATTCCTGCACTCTCTGTGAACTCAGATTCTTCACCAGCAAACATTGGGAACCCCATGGGCTGCGAGATGCACTAGAGCTTTGGGTGCTCCTGATGAACCATACCATTTTGGATCTCCTCTCTCTTGGTGCTGTGGCATCTGGGGGACTGCTGAAAAAACTGTCATGGAACGTGCTCTCTGGATCACACTGGCTCAGCACCGGTGTTTCCCTTGAACTCTGCCTTGAGAACTTACAATGGCTCCTCCAGCGTCTGCATCCAGAAATATCGTTTTGCAACCTCCGACGTGTGTTCAGTGTTGTCCCCAGTGAAGACAACTTTGAGGTGTTCCCTGGAGCAGTAGTTCCCAACTTTGGGTCTCCAGATGTTCTTGGACTACAACTAGCAGATACCCTGGCCAGCACAACTAGTGGTGAAGGATTCTGGGGGTTGCAGTTCCGAGAGCACCTGGGGTTACCCGAGAAACTATGGCCCATGATTCCCATCTTCTCTCTCCAGTAGAGAAGGTCCTGATGGACCAGACATCATCTATCCAAGCATCCAACCTTTGTCTACTTCATCTCCCTCCTTGGACCTTTGAACATGCAACTTCTAACCTGTAGCAGGTCTCCTAACCAAAGAGCCTTTCTCACCCTTGCCCTTTGACCCCACATGACACCTTACCATGCCCTTTCCCTTCACATCTAGGTTCCCTCAGCAGCAACAGACTCTCAAATGGTTCCCTCTTCAGAGGATTCCACAAAGGGATCCAAAATTGTCATCTTAAAGGATGAATTAAATTGAACCGGACCCACTGCCTTCCCAGATACTGTGATGGTAGTTATAAATGACACACAACCCCTGTCCTTCTAACCCCCATTAAAACCCTGAATGGAAAATGAGGATGAAGCAGATTTGAAAGAGGGAAATGTAACAAAGATCTCTGCAATAATGTCTGGAAGAAGAGAGAAAAATAAAATAGTCAGATTGTCACACCAGAGAAGATTAATGAGAGGGAAGGGTAGAAGCAACCGGGTGCCAAAAAAAAAATCGGAGAGGGGGAGGATGTGAAAGATCGTAAAGGAATCCAGAACAGAGTGGAGGAAGCCACAAAGGGAGAGCAGGAAATGATAAAAATGGACAATAGAGGTAATGGGTCAGGCTGGACTTTATATAACGCACAATGTGGATAACAGATATGGACACATACATCCTTCAAGGGACCCAACCGGGAAGGGGGCATCACATTTTGGTGGGAGAGAAGAGAAACGAGCCATTGTTGAGATGTGTAATTCACCATCACATCTTGGGAAAATAATCTGGTTTTGCAGGTTGCAAATTCCAGTGCTAGCAAGGAGTCCTTGGCTATAAAGACTGGGGGGGGGGGAGGTTGTTTAGACACTATATTCAGAAATAAGATTAGCAAGGCTCAATGCCATTTGCAGGGAATCGTAAACAGGTGAAGACAGCTGCTTGGGAATACTCTGAAGCCAATGGTGAGCCACGTTGTGAGACAGAATTGCTGGACTGGATGGGCTGTGGCCTGTTCCAGCAAGGATGTTCTTAAGGCCATTTTTAAAAGCTGTTTCAGAAATGGGCTAGTCATCACACTGACTAGCCCATTTTCTAAGGTCTACGCTCTCCATTCCTCTCCCGGGGGGGGTGGGGGGGCTGTCCTTCACCAATTGTTTGTTCTTTTTGGATCACAGCCAACCAAATATGTACTGGAATGACATCTCGCCACTGCCGCCACTGCCACTGAGACTCCATGGCTCATTTCCTTACCAGGAAGCAAATAGGGTGCAAACATTGCTCTCTCAGGAAATACTTGCCAAGTTATATTCTAGGTTTGGTCGTAATAAAACCAGTGTAAAAACGGAAGCGCGGTGTGTGTGTGTGTTGCTTCCTTTCAAATTGCGTTTTCTCCCTTGCTCCTCAGAAGCGTCCCTGTTTTGTTGGCAACGACTTCCAACTCTGAGGTCCGCCAACAGAACTGAGCGGTCTGCAAACGTAAAACACAACAACTAAAAGCAATAGAGGGTTAAAAGCAGACAGATAAAACGTCAGTCACATAGCCAAAAATAATGGGATAAAAGACTTCCCATTTCATAGGTCCAAAGGGATAAATACAGTGGTACCCCGATTTAAGAGCAGCTCGACTTAAAAAAAAATTCGACTTAAGAGCAGAAAACTGTTGCCGTTTTAACTGTCACCTTACAGATTTTACATATGGTCTGCTCGACTTACAATTTTTTTTCATTTTTTAACTTATTTTTTTCAATTTTTTAGATAGGTACC
>JAHTLZ010002321.1:0-17590 GCA_023846285.1 Phrynocephalus versicolor
CATAGCCCATGTGATTCTGTGGAGAACTATGACATTTAGAGTCAGGAAGAATTTATATCAAATTTGATGGGGCAGGGAAGATGTTGGGGGAATTCAACTGCTGTTCTGTACAATAAAATAAATAAATAAATAAATAAATAAACAGGGTAGCTCAAATGGATCACCCAGTGTCTAATGTCTGTTGAAAGTAGACATGAAATATTTAACAGATTTACTAGCAGTCAGTGACACATCATTCCTTTTCCGCAGAGTCATGAAAAGTCCAAATATAGTAACTTAAAACCCATCTTTGCCTCAGTCCTTTTGTAAGACCACAGTGCTAACGTTCAGATTGTCACACACCACGGATGAGTTGTTAGTAACCTTATGCGCCTTAGAGACTATTCACTGAAAACCTTACCTAGAATTTATTAATAACAATAACGGTAACTAACTATATCTTGTCAGGTTAATTCTGACTTCTGGGCTGCAATCTGGTAGTAAATCACAACTAGCATAGGCCCATTGAGTCGATGGAACATTTGGAGGCCCAGACTTACCAAATCCTCACTGATTCAATGGGAATGCTCTGGTTGCAACTTTCTACTGGCAACTCTTTCCACAGTTTTCTAAGGGCTGAGTATTCCAAAGACGTCTACCACTCCCTCCTTCTGAGGCTGTCCTGGGACTGTGCAGCTTGCCCATGACCAATGCAGGCTGTCTCTCCACCTAGACAGCACAGTAAGGAATCAAACTTCCAACCTCTAACTACAGAGCCAACATGAAATCCCTAATGCACTGGGCGATCCAGCCAGCTGCCATATTGATACTGCAGAGTACTAATTTATTTATTTGTTAAAACAAAAGCAGGAAGGCAGATGTGATGAGAATGTCACTGAGACACCGGGTGGCACAGGACCTAGTTGCACCCAGCTGGAGGCAGGGCTTTCCAATGACTCATAAGAACATAAGAACATAAGAACATAAGAAGAGCCATGCTGGATCTAGTCCAGCTTCCTGTATCTCACAGTGGCCCCACCAGATGCGTCTGGGAGCGCACGAGACTAGATATCTGTCTCCTGATACCACTCCCCTGCATCTAGCCCTTGAAGTACCCTGGTTTTAAGTCTGGAGATTACACATCTCCATCATCTGCTTTTACTTAAGAGATACAATTCTGTTCTTATCTAAGTTCCTGACTTACGTTGTGTCTCTTCACCTCCATAATGGCCTCTAAAATGTCCCTCAAACTCTGTTAGTGATTGGCATACATTCCACTGAAATCAATGGGAGTTGCCTTGTCTAATACTTGCAAAATAGTTCCAAGGAGAGGGGTGACCAGTGGGGTGCCCCAGAGTTCTGTTCTAGGTTCAGTGCTATTCAATATCTTTATTAATGACGTGGATGAAATAATAGAGAGTAGACTGATTCCATAGGGAATTAGTCACCCCTCCCTATTTGGTATCATCTGCAAATTTAATCAGTCTACTCTCTATTCTTGACAAATTCGAGTGCTGGGCCAAAGCAAACAGACTGAGTTTCAACAGAGAGAAATGTAGGGTCCTGCATCTAGGCAGAAAAAATGAATTGAATAGATATAGTATGGAAGACACCTGGCTGGAGAATAGTTCCTGTGAAAGGGATCTAGGAGTCTGGGTAGACCACAAATTGAACATGAGTGTGACATGGAGACCAAGAAAGCCAACACGATTCTTGGTTGCATCAACAGAAGCATAGTTTCTAGAGCAAGGGAGGTAATAGTACCACTCTATTCTGCTCTGGTCAGACCCTACCTGGAGTACTGTGTCCAGTTCTGTGCACCTCAGTTTAAAAAGGATGTTGACAACCTCGAGCTGGTACAGAGGAGGGTGACCAGAATGGTTCAACGTATGGAACATCTGTCTTACGAGAAGCGGCTTAGGGATCTGGGAATGTTTAGTCTTACAAAAAGAAGGTTGAGAGGGGATATGATAGCCGTGGGATTTGGGAATGTTTAGTCTTACGAAAAGAAGGTTGAGAGGGGATATGATAGCCATGTTTAAATATTTGAAAGGATGTCATATTGAAGAGGGGGCTGGCTTGTTTTCCATAGTTTCAGAGACTGGGACTCAGAGCAATGGTTTCAAACTACTGGAAAAGAGATTCAATTTAAACGAGAGGAAGAACTTCATGATGGTTAGAGCTGTTCACCAGTGGAATATGCTACCACAAAGGAGGGTGGTGGAGTTTCCTTCTTTGGAGGTTTTTAAGCAGAGGCTGGATGGCCATCTGTCGAGAGTACTTTGAGAGGGGTTCCTGCATGGCAGAAGGTTGGACTGGATGGCCCTTGAAGTCTCTTCCAATTCTATGATTCTAATACGTTCAAGACCAGTATTCATGCATCTCCAGAATCACAAAACAATTTCTTGGAAATGTGTTTTGTTGTTATCTGAAACTTACTTAGAAAGAAGTGTGCCCTAGCCTGGTATGTAAGTAAAGAGAGAAGATGGAAGCAACAGCTCTGCTCATTATGGGTGATTCTCCTCATGTGGACAATGTGTGAGATCAAAATGGAGGGCAGTAATGTTTTTTAAAGGGAAGGTTTGGATTGACAGTATAAAACATGAAGATATGCTTTATTTCTGCATCAAGAGTATTAGTTCAAAATAGAATTATAAAGAATTCTCTTGAACGCAATGGAAAGAACATCTGTGGCATTCTTCCAAAACTGAGATGTTAGTGTAACACAACCATTGCATGGCTAGCGAGACAAATCAATCCCCTTCATTTCTTCTAATCGAGGCCCAAGCTGCACAAGTCTTTCATGGTGTATCCTCTTACAGTTTTCAATACATATAATTTGTAGGGACAACCTCTACCATCATATGTCCCTGCAATTCTCCCTCCAGTATATTTCTTCTCTTATATCAACATGGTTGAGTGATTCTGAACACAGTACAATTGTTGGGATATTTGACACTCTGCATAAAAGCTGATGTATGTTTGCTACTTATTAGATACTGCCGTCTCTGATGCTGTTGCTAATATTGACTCAGGGAAATATTATCTATGCAAGCTGTGCTCCCAAACAGCATCCATACTTAACATTTAAACCTTAAAGTGCATGCCTTAAGGAAAGGTTCAAAGCTTCTCCCTGATAACATATTTGACTAATCGAGCCTTATTTATTTATTTATTTATTTATTTATTTGTGCATTTAATACCCCATATTTCTCCCAATCCTGGGACCCAGGGTGGTTCACAAAATGGTAGTAGAGGAGGAGGAGCAACAGACACAAAAATTAAAATATTAAAAATTATATGAAACATATAGCTATAATAAAGGACTATTAAATGTATAACAGATATACAATGTCATAGGAAATAATAGGGGGTGGGGAGAGAGAGAGGTTCCAATCTAGCTTCCAGTGGAAGTAAATTCCACAACCTAGGAGCAACCAGTGAAAAGGCGTTCTTCCAATTCCTCATCATATGTGCCTGCAGGGTTGGTGGAATCAAGAGAAAGTCCTGCTCTAAGATCTTAAAACTGGGAGAGGTCCTCTTGGGAGCACAAGGTTATTCAACTCACCTGGACTCAGTTGCATAAGACTTATATAGGTCACGACCAGCACTTTGAACTGTGTGTGGAAATGAAGGGAAAAGGGAATTATATGCTCCATCTCACTTCCCACAGGCGGAACTTAGCTGAAACTTCCTCTCCGACACATCCACACTGACTTTTGGAATATTATATGATCAACATTGGGTTAAGAGCAGTCATACTATTTTTTAAGGTTAGAATTTATCCCTCGACTCCTCAAAATAGGGTAACAGAATGTTGTCCGGAATATTGTATTTACTGTTTTCATTCCCAAGGTTCATGGGAGCATTTAAAACAGGCAGAATTATTCATGGTTTCTGTTCTCGGAGTGCAGGGAAATAAAACACAAGAAGCAAAAATTAAAACAAAAACAAAAATATGTGGGGGTGTCTTCCTACCCATCCCCAAATTAAAATCTTGGTTAGTATCCAAATGGTGGCATTCATTATGGGAGAGGTTTTAGTATAGAATCTGAACATTTGGTGCAAATTAAAATCCCCTTTGAAATCGGTGGGAAGGGCTATTAGATGTCCAAGGGAAGGTGGACTGACCCCCTAGGAAAACACACTGCTGAGCTATACTGCTGTGCTGCATGTACAAATTTGCACTTGGAATGTGCAGAAAGCCGATGGTCTGATCTTGCACCCTCTGCGGTGGACAGCAACAACTGTGCCTGCAATGGCAGCTTCCATTTCAGAATCTTCATGAAAAGAGAGAACAGTGCAACCCCTAAGTTAAAAGCCACATGTGATCAGAAATAATTTACTTCCATCCAAGTTCATAGGGGCGACTAACCATAAATGCTATTTCCAATGTTGCTGAAGTATAGACACCAAAGACCAGAGTGAAAACCTGAAACACTGATCCTTCAACTATGTATCAGTAGGGGCAGCCCTTACTTCTAGGAGGAGATCTAGATCAAGAAAGCAATTTGGATTACACTGGAAAACTGGCTTTCCTTTGTATACTGATATGTACATACTTCCTTGTGGAAATTCTTCCCGCATGATTGTTTCATTGTACAGCTATATAATTCAGGCAGGCTTGCCAAGGAATGAATACTTGAAAGTTAAACGGAATAGAACTAGTAGTATTGAACCTTCCTGAGGACAAAATTACATGGAGAGCAGCACTCAGTATTATGAAAAGGCTGCTCTGCACAGGGAACAGTCTCTAATACTGGAAGCTTCTCGCTTACGTGCTTTTATATCAGAAAGGCCATGATATATTTTTTGTTATTATTTAGAGCAATTATGCAGATTTTAAGTACAAATGGTGCTACTCAGCTATATATTAAGGTCTGTAGATATATATGCATATGAAAATAGCCTTCAAACAATTTTGCATGTTCTGCTTCACCAACAGAGGGTCATGTACATCATCTTTTAAATTGATGTACAGTACTTTTACAGATGGCTTTGCTGGCAAAAAGCAACAAAACCAGAAGGAAAGAATAAAGATAGCATGGAGTTGTCGGCGAGGTTATGATTCTTACGAGGCATCATATTTATTGTAAAAATTACTGCTCAGTTTCAAATTTTCATGACTCAGCACACTTTATGAAGTCCTGGGCTTTTCGTGCTTGTGGTAAAACCAATCTTTATAAAGAAAGCATCCGGTGTTTTTCTCTTAACACCATGATTAATTCTGATGACAATGAAACCCCTGTACTTTGCTGTATCTAAATATAAAGACGGGGAATATATGTTTAGAAGGCGATGCATAGTCCTCAGATGAAACAGTACAAGGAAGTGGAGATTATTTCATTTTCCCTTTGAGATGTATAGGTACCGTATGTATCTGTTTGGAAATGCTATACTGGAAGCCAAACCTTTATCACCAAAGGGCAGTTGCAAAATTGGGCCCTCATTCATTAATCACACCTTTCAAACGATGATTCATAGCCTGTTTACATTAATCTAACCCGATTGACTTCTAAAGGATTATGCCAGGTATACGACTCTTAAGACTTCATGTATGGTTGTATTTCAGATATTTTCTCTAGGGGTAAGTTCATCTAGCAGCAGATGAACTGGTGAGACCAGGAATCAAATCCCCCCTCAGGGCCTTGAGACAAAGGGGTCAACCATGCTGTCCCCCCCAACCCTTTGCAAGCTTGTTGTGTCGATAAAATGGGACCAGAGTTCCACCTATGCTACTTGCAAATTTTGTCGAAAGATTT
Source organism: Phrynocephalus versicolor (assembly GCA_023846285.1). Classification (NCBI taxonomy): domain Eukaryota; kingdom Metazoa; phylum Chordata; class Lepidosauria; order Squamata; family Agamidae; genus Phrynocephalus; species Phrynocephalus versicolor. Next base: position 5,742 of record JAHTLZ010002321.1, read on the forward strand.
GTATGAACAAACCTCATGTGTGTGTGGGAAGGGGAGACAAATGTTGCTTTAGCTGAAGCATGGGAAGGAAACGGTGTCTGTTCAGAGTGTTTGATGTTCTTAGCAGGAAGGAAGAATTCATTCTATTGTAAGCATTGAGGAGGCACAGGCTGTATTAAATGTCTGCTTTGTATACCCCAATACGGACCACAATGGCCTTCCCTTCTGCCTCTTCTGTAAGATTATTCAAGATTATTTAGACTAGAACAGGAAACGTATTTATGTTTATTTGTTAGCATGTTTCTCTCTGTCCCTATATTTGAAGGTCTCAGGAAGACACCACAATCGAGCCTGTTGTTTGTGTGTGTGTGTTGTGTCATTACAGTCGTGACCGACTCTTCGTGACTCCATGTCCATGGAGTTTTCTTGGCAGGAATACTGGAGTGGCTTGCCAGTTCCTACTCCAGGCGCCTACAGCACCTGGTATTCCCTGGTGGGCTCTAGAGATGGGCACGAAACAGAAAAATGTCATTTCAGTTTTTCGTTTGTCATTGAGAGGTCTGTTTTGGTTCGTTTCCGTTTGTCGTGAAATTTTTGAAAAATTTCGTTACCGTTTTTCGTTTTTTCGTTTGTCATTTTTATCTGCTTTTTGCATGATTTTTAAAGGATTTCTGTGCACAGGCATCCCCCAACGCCCCAGACCAGAGGGAAAACACTAAAAAAAATTGGATGCTGGCAGAGACACAATATAGACTAGGTATGCAGGGAGGCTGCAAAGGCAGCGGCGGGCGTTGCCCAGGGTGCAAGGCAGCCGCAGAGTGACTGCACTGCAGGGCAAGGGAGGGTACTCACCGAGAGGTACGCAGCACGCACGCACACAGGGAGGCTGCAGGACTGAAGCTAGAGTTGCACCAGAGACAGCAATCCCACCCTAACTCCCACCAGAGACTGCAAGGAGGATGGGGGCTGCCAGAGCTTTTTATGCCCTCTGTGGCTGCCAGACCTGCCTGCCCAGTCTGCTACCTGGGCATGCTATTGGTTGAACATGATCCCATCACATGGCTTGCCCCCATTTTGTGGCTGGTAGCGACATCCATTTTAAAGGGAAAAGAAAAATACATCACGAAGGGAGAAGACAAAAACAAACATTTTAAGCACCCCAACCGCCCTGGTAGGTATTATCAGACAATATAAATAATTATCGCTGCGTTTTTATGGATGTCCAGGGCATTTTTAACATTTAAAACAGCTCATTTCATTGTGCGTCCCCACAATTTTCATGGTTCTGTTCGTTTCGTTGCATTTTAATCACAATTTTCGTTTGTCATTTCGTTACGTAATGGAAACGACAAACGGTAACGGAAACGAAAATTTCGCTGCTCCCTGCCCATATCTAGTGGACTCCCATCCAAGTACTAACCGGGGCCACCCCTGCTTAACTTCTGAAATCAGGCGAGATCGGATATGCTTAGGGCATCTAGGCAGCAAGGCTGTTGTCTAGAGGTGGGCAAAAAAAAAAGCATTCAGACACATACGCAGGCAGAAGAGTGTTTCCATTTCACTGTGGTCATTTTCCTTATGGAAAACACATTACCCATCGGTGGGAAAAAAAAGTTTTCACCTAATCCCAACCTCCAGTTCTGGTTAATCACAAGGTGGTTAAAGGCATACGGGTGTGTGTTAAGCATGTCGTACTCTCTCTCTCTCTCTTTCTTGAAATGAAGTTGCACAGTAAATTCACTTTCAGTTGAAATGTTAGAGTTGTTTATGTTCCGCTTTGTTGTTCTCTCACATTGTTGGCACCACCACCTCCCCGCAGATTAAAAAAGAGAGGGCCGCTCATTGAAGTTTTTTGTTTTTGGAAAATACGGGGGGGGGGGGGAATAACGATGTCTCTCTGACTCTTGTAGTTCAGGGACTCTGAAAGCCTTTCCCGTCCCTTAATATTGGACCTCGCTGGCAGATCCCAGGAGCGGCGTGGCAACTTGCTAGGGGCATATGTTATACAAGGCCACTGGGAGCGTAATTCTAGCCGCTTCTGCAGCAGCTAGCATTTCTCAACATTATATATTTCTCCAAGCCGGCCATATATGCCCGCTATTATTAGCCCCACAACGCAGCAAAAGTGGAAGAGAAACCCACGGTCATCAAAATGTTAATTTAGACAATGACGAAGAGTACAAAGAGTACAGGCATTAAAAATGCATCAGCTGCTATCATTAAGGCATTATTCAGCCCAAAACAAAACAAAACCCCCAAAAATATGCACCAGATAACCAAATTAAACAAGATCACAGAAAAGAAATACAAGCAGGGAGGTTGCTTAAATGTTTATACTTATAAACCCAAACAGTCTAAGTCTCACAAGATGCATTGCCCCATTAATACAAACATAAATAAGTAAATAAATCCACAGCCGCAGCACAAAGCGGAGAATCTGTAGCCGCTCATCCATCCCTTCTTCCATTTGCGATGAAATGGAAATTCAAGATTGTGCTCTTGGCTGAACAAAGATTGTCTGATAGGTTTTTCTAATGTAAATCTGGATGTTTCAAATTCTGTGTATGCCTGTAGTACACTGAGTCACCAGCAATTTTATATCCACTTAACCTGAAAAGTAAACCTTGCTGAACTGCACCTGACTTATTCCTGTGTAGGCTTGCCTAGGATTACAGCACAGGGTTAACGCGGGCAGAATGTTCGTCTTAAAATGTTAGCAAGGGTTATTTTTTTAAAAAAAAAATTATTTTCAGAATTTGAGACTTTTCCAGTAATGTTCATTTCAGGAACAGGGACATTAAATAAACCCAAAGGAAAAACAGCAAAATCTAGTATGGTCATTGTGAGATATCTAATGGAAGGAGAAACATATCTCCAAACATAACATTTTCTGTTCTAGCTGCTTTTTCTCCTTCTCCTTCTCTGATAGACATGATAGAATTTAAGAGAGTCTTCATCCAAGATCACCATTAAGCTGAATTTTAGAAAATTTAAAAAAACAAACCAACAACTGTGATTTGGTGACAAAAATCTGGAAAATGAAAGGCAACTGGGGTGAAAAAAATTCTCTTTAAATTATGGGATGTAACTGAGGCAGGTGTGTGTGTGTGTGTGTGTGTGTGTGTGTAAGGAGAAAGGGCTAATCATTTTAACGCAGTCATTTAATATGGGCAGCTGCCTCTGTCATACCATGAATAAACCAGGCCACTGTTCAGCCACTTCCAAAGGATGGCCCTATCACTAGTAGACAGAGTGGGACAATTGCCCCTGGTAACAGATTTTCCATGTCATGAAAGGGCAGGAAATTGCCAGGGATTCGCTTTGTCATTCTTGCATCCCTGCAGTCAAGGGTGGCAAGAGCCACTCAAATGATTTTCTTCTTCATGTGTCCGGAATAACTTGGCTGGTTTTAAGTGCTATATACAGTACTTTGCCTTGAATAGGGGAGGGTACCATTTGGTGTTCCCAGTTGGGACATTAAAAGGTCTTGGCAAAGGAGTGCCATCACAATAGCAGGCATGGCTGCTAGCCCTGCAAACATGGACCCTTCCATGTCATCTGTTGACTGACTCAGCATAGGCCAGGCAAGGGAGGGGAAAAAAATTCTCCCCACAAAATCTGGGGGGGGGGGGTAAGTGCACTGCCCCCCACATTCAGTTCACAGGGCACTTACCAACAGTCTCTCCAGTATGCCTCTTACACATACAGTCACTACAGTATGTGATCCACAATCCCTCTCTCCTTCATTTCACATGATATATTGTATGGTCCCTTATCACTTGAAATCCAGCTCTGGTTGGGCAATAAGTAAAATTATGACATGAACATTTGCTTTGGATGGTAGCCTCACATGGCCCTTAAGCCTAGATTGGAGAACATCCCAACCTGATGAAACAAGGGCATGCTGCTTCCAGATGACACAGTGGAGCCTGTTGCCCTACTTTGCTATGTCTGTGTACCGTTTTTATCGCAGTGCTGAATGATGTAAGCACATTCCCAAGTGTCACCAAGCCCATCCAAATACATTTCTTAATGTATCGCTTTTGCTAGTTTTATCTCTTTAGTCCTGTCTCTTAATTGTTGTGAGGCGTCATCATGGGTCCTTTTAAGGAGAAAGTCGAAATAAACATATTTCAATTTTTATTTATTTATTTATTTATTTATTTATTTATTTATTTATTTATTTATTTATTTATTTTTGTTTTTTGTTTTTTGTTTTATACCACCCATCTTCCAATATGGAACTCTGGGTGGTTTACATTAAAAGTATACATTACGGGGGGGGGGGAACCCTTGCAAGATGGATCAGTGGGCAGAAAAGGAGGAGGAGGGGGGAAAAGAATAGACAAATAAATTAAATTAAATTAAATTAAAGGTCGCCATATGCCTCCCTAAAAAGCAAGGTTTTCAAGGCCTTTCGGAAGGTCGGCAGGGACTGTGCAAGGCGCAGCTCACTCGGGAGGTGGTTCCATAACGAGGGGCCCACAACAGAGAAGGCGCGGTTGCGCATGGATGACCTCCGTGCCTCCCGAGGAGTGGGCACCCTGAGTGAGCGCGCCTGCGACATTCGAGTGGGCCTGGCCTCAGCTGACCTCTGGGAGATACGCTCAGACAGGTATTCAGGACCTAAGCCGTGAAGGGTTTTGAAAACCAAAACCAGGACCTTGAACCTTATCCGGAGAGCCACAGGCAGCCAATGCAGGTGAGCCAAGACTGGGGTGATATGATCGTATCTCCGAGCTCCCACCACATCTCTCCCTTTTCACCCTTTCTTATGTGGTTCCAAGTTAGACACTTCGGGTTAAGGGGCCTGATTTTTCCATGCAAAACTAATTTTATAAAACTTTATGTACATTAATAAAACTGCGAACATCACCATTAGTAAGAACAATAATGATTAGTAACAATAATTACTAGCAACCTCCTGCCTACCCAATGTGTTGAACTACAAATCCGGGTATTGGCCATGCTGACTTGAGAAGTCAAAGTGGGACCCCCTAGGAACAACTGGGTTGGGGAAACCCAATCTTCACCAAACTTGGAGAGAATGTAGAGGCAAATCAGAGAATGATGGGAATGGAAGTACAACACTACTGCATATAACCAGGCTGAGGAAGGAGGTGCCATATACAGTGGACCCTGGTATAACAAACGGTTTGCATAACATAAAATCTGTCCAACATAAAAAATTCTGCAGATAGGGGAAATTTGCTTAACAGAATCGTCTATGGGGCGAATCCGTACAACATAAAAATGGTCGCGATTAGGGATTACTCTGTTTTCCATGCATTCCTATGGGAAACTTGGATAAAGGAAAATTTGCTTAACATGATTCCTTTATACAAGGTACCACTGTACATAACAATGACCAGAATCTATTGGAGACTCCTGCCAGCATAAGTGTGACAGCAGAAACGATGGGTACTGAATTGCTGCTAAGTCATTATTTGCCACTCAGATTTCTGATTGTGTATCAGTCACCCAATGCGCACTGTGACTAGGAATGCAAGTGGCAATGTGTTAGTCAGTGGCCATTGGCTGCCATGATGTCAGCAATTACAGGGATGCCGCTGTAAGTCCCTACCAGAATTCTGCTCAATGTGTACAGGTCTGTTCATATTTTAACGTTCATCGTAACATTAGACTTTCGTATTTCTTGGCTGCCCCATGGAGCTCTGCAACTGAAAGTGAGGTACAGTACAAACATTTTAAATGAATCATGAATACATGAGTTGCCCAAGGCTAAGTCAGCCCAGGATTATGTCTGCACCAACAGCAAGCCAAAGGCCTCTTGGAAACTCAGATAAGAGGGTATGTTGGCCATAGCTACCTCCTCTGTGGATGTTAGCATAATCGGAGCTATGCTGCCTCCAGTGGTGCCACTAAAGCAGGACTAGGGGACAGATGTCCAAAGCCTCACAGTCAAACACATAGACATTTAAGACCCACTTCCTCATAACGCCTTTTAGTCCAATGACTTGAGATGTGTAATCACACCCCTACTCATCTTTCCTGTTTGCGCTTCCATTCTTTTGGGGTCTTTTTACAGTTCACATGTTATTGTCGTTATGCCCACTGCTGAAAAATTGTGCCGTGACAATAAAAATCAGGACCACCACAACACTATGACTTGCGATGCCGTATATGCCTTGGACCTCAATGAAGATTATCTTGATGCAGGAATAATGTCACCAGAAAGGTCGCCCTTGGCCATTATAATTTAATAGCCGTAGACCCAAATTGTACCCAAGTGTATAATCCTATAAATATCTACAGAACAATCTGAAGGAATTCTCAGATAAATACATACTGGAGTCCAGCCTAAGCTTTTTTTTTAAAGCCACCTCGACTAAAGGCTAGAGTGAGAATCCAGCTGGTAGCTCTAACTATTGCCACCTTGCTGGATTACCTGCTGTGCCAATGGGGACAATAAATCTCATGGAGTGAATGGGCCTACTCTAGTTCAGATTACTCCTTGGATTCAGAACCATTATTTTAATTATGACTCCGAATCTCAGGGAAGAGTAGACAAACATACTCACTGTTCCCTAGTCCCACTGTGGCTGGGGTGGGGGTGGGGAGGAACCCTACATTTGCTTGCCTAATCTGTACCCCACATGCCACCTCATGGGAATAATGAGAGAGAGAGAGAGAGAGAGAGAGAGAGAATTAGAGAGAGAGAGAGAGAGAGAGAGAGAGAGAGAGAGAGAGTGCTCCTCCAAATTGTACCTGTCTCTCAACCGCCACTGACTACGTCTGCTAAGAAGTCTGCTAAGAAGTGGTGGTGTAGCTGCAAGAAAATAACAATTTAAAATCTGGATTCTGAAAGGGGGGGGGCTCCGTATGTCTTGAAAGCTATCAATATCATTCAATCTCTGCTGCCCTCTTTTAAGAAAGGCTAACTCTGGGCCTCTGGGCTGGAGAAAAACCGAAGTGCCTGTAATGAAGAGCTGCTTCAAGGCCATTGCAGCTACTGTCGCCCAAACCCATGGCTTTATTTTATTTATTCATTTAATGTATGTATTTATTCCACGCTATTTATATTTTGCCTTTCAGCACCTCGGGGAACCATATGTTTAGAAGGTATTTTACCCTTTTAGAAGGGTTATCTCCCCCCTAACCCCTTCCTTCAGTTTTAGGTGTGATCTTCCTTGCTTCCTGAATCTCCTGGTTGGGGGGGGGGGCACTGTACGAAGTCCTAGCAGATATTCCACTGGCGTTTTTTAAACACACCACCCCCGTTCTACCCCTCCGGGTTTCGGGTTACCTATTATTCGGTTAAAAGAGAAAAATCAATCGAAGGAGAGAATGGTCACTCACAGGATTCAGAGAGACTCCGTGCCGGGCAATTAACAATAATGCGGCTCCGGTCACGTTGGGTCCCATTAAACTCGAGACCCCCACCACCACCATAGGGCCACTCCCTCGGCTGCTTCCGCCCCCCCCCCGCCTGCCTCACTGGAATGTTCGGTGGCTCCAACGTTCTGTGATGACGTCGTCGAGCATTCGAACGCGGTCACTTTTGCTTTTCGCCGCCGCCTTGAAGTCTAGTACCTAGCCAAGACCAATGTTTAACACATCGGGTGCCACTAAAATAATGTTAAAAATTAAAAAATCATGATTAAGAGGGGGAAGAAAGAGAAAACCCGAAGGGCAACGGGCAAACGATCTCCTAAAGCCGACCGGCCTCTTTATTCTCTTCTTCTCGTTCTTTCTTCAGCCCTGCAACCATAAGGGCTCGGTGGGGTGGGGTGGGGGAGAATGCATTGTTATATTACCTCCCCCCCCCCCCAATAATTCTAATGCAACACAACCGACAGGAAACGCGGGAGCACCCGAGAACGCGTCTTCTGTCACCCAAGACGGCGAAACCAAAGCTTGGAACTTTCCTCTCTGGACCCATTCTATCCCCGCATTACCAATTCTTGCCAGAAGGATTTCGGGCAGATCCTTTCTTAGTTGCGGATATTATCTCTATGAGATGCCATGTACCTTTCTAGGGACCATCCTCACGATGAACGTCAACCAACGCCTGCAGATCAAAAGGGTTGGCCTAAGGAACGGGCGTTTGCTTATTCTTCGCCACCCCCAAAAATCGGAGAGTCCAAGAAATGCCATCAAGTCACTTCTCCACTTTCTGCCCCCTCCTTTTAACAGGGAAGAAGATTGTCGGGAGAACAGAAAAGAACACCTCTGTTCTCCAGCCAAAGGGTCAATCCATAAAGAAGGGTGGGTTCAATAATCGTAATAACGCAGATCTTTGTCTTTTGTGTTTAAAAGACAGAGGGAATCTGAAGGGTAGGGGGGCTCAAGAGAAAGCCTGACCGGTGACCCAAAAGTTTGGACGGAGGCATCCTTTTTGTAAGGGTTTATTTATTCAATTCCCCTTACAGAAAATCCTGGTGTTGTCTGTGGTCCCTTGCATTCCTTGACTTTTTAAAAATGGCTTACTTTGTAAAATAACAGTACACGCAGCGTTCAGTTAGTTACTTCTTCCTTTGCTTGATGAAGTTATCCCTATCCCCACAAAAGTGCACCGCATATACACACGTGTCACTCACAACAAAGCAAGCCTTATGCATATAGAGGGCGGTCCAGTGTAAGGGGGGGAGGGGGCTGTGTCCACAGGAAAAAAATTATCTAGGGACTGCATCTTTCATCTTTAAAGCACCTTCATGCTCCGGGTTGGGTTGGGTTGGGTTGTCTGGCCCCGCCAGGCTCCCTCCTTGGAATCCTCATCAGCTCCTGAATTGCAAGAGGGGAAGATGGGAGCCTCTCTTTGTGCAATGCTTGGCATCGCCGACATAAGACAAAGGGTCTGAGCCCAGTTGACAAAGGGCGATGCCAGCCAGAGGTTGGGGAGGTGGCGAAAGAACGGGGTTGCTGGAGTGGCTCGGAAAGCGCCCATTAAAGCTATATTACTCGTGAGATATAGGTCTGAAAGACCAGGACCCACACCGGAAAGCTTTGCTGGGCATGGGGGATCTCTTCGAAGGTAGACTTGACTCTTTGGACAATAGCACGCTGCCGGTTTTGATAGGCTCGCTGACCCAGGACAGCTTCTGCTGTGCCGGAGGCCTCCACATGGGCTAGACCCCAACTCTGGTCGCAGGTAGTGCTGATCTCTACGCCCAATGATACTCATCGGCCTCGTTGACTTTGATAGGCAATGATGGGCAACCTGTCTGTTGTCCCACAAGCTGAAACTCCTCCTGGCTGTGGCTGCGTCCCAAGGCGGAACCTTGTGAACCGAACCCAAGGAAGGAGTCAAATGGCTTAAACCTCTTGATGCCCACCCCCACCCGGACCCGGACCCCGCGAGCAACGGCCAGCTCCTTAGGTTTAAGAGGGACAGCGGGTAGGCCAACCGCCACCAATGGACGGAGGCGCGTCACACTGTCAGGAAGACCTGCTGAGCCAGGCAGACCTCGCGGGTGCCCGCTTTACTCGGAGAGTAAACCGGCCTCTAGACAGGATGGGTGCCCTCCGGGATAAAACCTTGAAGGGGGCTCACTAAGGCTGCCATTCTGTGCGCAATTTATTTACCCACTGAGGGTTGTATATACGGCGGGAGACTTTTCTCGGTAAATATCCCTAGGATAGGGCTGTAAATCGCATTAGCTAATAGGATGTCCATCGGGCTCAACGCGTTTAAGCTCGAGGCCCGAGAGAATAGGCTTGGCCTGCGACAAGCCGAGCAAGGAGGCCAAGAGCGAAGGCTGAGCAGGAGTGGAGATGGAAAGGCGAAATGACGTAGGAAAGGGGAGGGGAAGAGAGGCGAGCCTTTATCCATGCTTTCAAGTTTTGCTTTGTTCCATTGAACGCGCATCTCTGTTCCCCGGTCTCTTGTCCAAAGTAAAAGGAGGGGGAGGGGGGAGGCCAAGCGGAATTGGACAAAATGCTCGTAACCTAGGATACAAATGTACTGGTTACACTTGCAGCACCAATCCGCCAGTCCCCAACGAGACCTTTTCCACTTGACACCTTCGGGCCAGATATTCCAAATCACACCCTGGCACTTACTCTACAACGTCCGTTTACTCCAAAGAAACTGCCGTCCTCCTCACCAACTTTCCCCGGCCCCGATCCCATCCTCCCGGTGGCTTAGGGTAGTTAGGATCCCCCTATCTCTCTCTCCACTCTGGATCGCGGGCCGGATCAGGGGATAAGGAAAGGGTCGGGCATCTGCACGAAGCGAGAAGCCATGCACCGTGTGGAGGCAAGCGCAGGCAGAGGACGGGACCTCTCCCATATCTATGGACTGGACCTGGTGGGGGGTGGGAGGAAACGGCGAGGGGGTGAGGTGGGGAGAAGGGGGTACGCAAGCCGGAGGAGGCAAGGCATCACCCAAGGAAAGGAGGAGAGCAATACAATCAGAAGAAACAAATTAAAATTAAAAGAAGGATGCACTACCTTGGCAACTAGAGCCGTTTAAGGAGCCAACGGGGTTGGGGATAGGAGGGCGGTCGCTGCCCCCCTCCCGCCTGCCGCAAGAACTCTCCTCGACTACGCGTATTCTTAAGCAATAACAACGTAATCCGTATTATCCACCCAAGAATACCCGTCACCGAAGAGAGTAGGAAAGCTGCCGCTGGTCCCGCTGCTGCTGCTGCTGCTGGCGGTGCTGCTGGCTGTGGAGGCGGCGGCGGCGGCGGCGAGAAGGTTGGCTCTTGCACGCACCGCGACAATAAATCCACAACTGTACGTTCCGCCGGGCCAGACGAAAGGGAGGAGGAGGAGGAGGCGGCGGAGGAGGAAGAGGAGGAGGAGGAGGAGGAGGAGGAAGAGAATCCAAGCCAGAGGCGCAGCTGAGGCGTGATCCCAAATCCAGGCGGGGACGCTGGACTCCAAAGGGCCTGGCAAGGCAAAGGAGAAGAGGCGGCCGTCAAAGGAGGGCGGGAGAGCCCGCCCGGGCAGGGCACTGGAGGCTGCAGCTCAAAAGGGCTGGCTAAGCCAGCCCCCTGCCCATCGCCCCCAGTGCACACCCGCCGGCAAGGCTCCCTCCGGCACTTTTGTCCCAAAGCGCGGCTTCCGCAAGGCGGATTCACACGCGACACGTGCACCCGGGTTTAATCTAAGGGGCCGTCTAGGCGCTGCTCAGCAGTTGCCCGCAGACGCCCAGGCTAGAGCTGAGAGCCAAACTGTCACAGGCACCCACGATTCGGGCGTGAGGATGAGAGACCGCCTGGAGATCATTCTTGCCCGTCACATACGTAGGTGAGCACGCGGGGAGGCATCATCTGCATGCAAAGGCTGTACACGCATGCAGACATCTGCATACAACCCCCCCCCCCCACACACACTTTCTATTCCCTCCGCTTCTCCGTCTTTTCATTCACTTCTCCTATCCCTCCAGCGTACCTGGCCAGCTCCGGATTTCTTCTGGGTTCGCTTGCCAGCCCATCCATCCATCCATCTACCTCGTCCGTCCGTCCATCCATCCATCCATCCATCGCGCGAGTTGCCTGGAGGGGCTGCTCTTTACCCGGCAGCCGATGCGATTTCTGTAGAAAAGATGCACACAGTTAAGCACACAAATCTTCTCAAGCTGTTTGCTTTCGGCGAGCCGGGCAGCGCGGGGAGGCGACGGGAGTGGGGGGGGGGGGGAGAAGAGGAGGAGAGGAGAGGAAGGGTGGGGTGGGGATCTGATCATGGAAACGAGGCACGCCTGCGAGGATTTCAGCTAGCCTCTTGGAAAGCTCCCAGGGGAGGGGATTAAAAACAAAAAAACAAAACAAAAAACCACCCGCTCGCCGCCGTGGCCACCACCGACGAGAAGAAATTCCCGGAGCTGTTGGAAGAGAAACGGGCCTCCCTCGGAAGCTCTAACCCGAGGCGAAACAGTCCTTCTGAGCCGGGTGGTGGCGAGG
>JAHTLZ010002322.1:0-28926 GCA_023846285.1 Phrynocephalus versicolor
TAAAGGGAGACAGAGATGTCAGCATTACTGTTCAAATGCATTGTAATTAATCTGAAGTATGCTTGAGGGAGACAAAGCTGATGGGACCATAGCTATAAAGTTTGTTTGTTTGTTTACAGAGTGACACATTGTAATTATAATTGCTCCCAGATCCCAAGTGGCTAATAGATATAGGACACATTAGGGTTTGTTTGAGGTTCTTTTTTTTTTTTTTAGTAGACGCTGTTCCTTGCATACAAATCCACCCTTTGCAATTATCCCTAAACATATTTATTTACAGTATTCCTGTGCATGAACTCTTGGAGTGGCTGAGCAGTTATTTCTTGTGGTCTCTACCGTCTCTGCCAAGCAAAAGCCATGCTATGATGGCATGATTCATGCATGTATCACACAGAGACAGCACTGGTCCCAGCCCTGCTGTCATTGGCCTGAATCAAGGACTAGCCACGTATTGCTCTCCAAATGTTCTTGGGTGGCAAAACCCATCAGCCTCGTGCAGCTGATGGTGAGGAATGATGGGAGATCAAGCTTGGTAATACTGGAGGGCTGCACTATCACCCCTTCCTTCTTGCTTCCTCCACTCTCATAAGAACATAAGAAGAGCCCTGCTGGATCAGACCAAAGGCCCATCTAGTCCAGCTTCCTGTATGTCACAGTGGCCCCACCAAATGCGTCTGGGAGCGCACGAGACTAGATATCTGTCTTCTTATACCACTCTCCTCCATCTGGCCTTTGAAGTACTCCAGTTTTAAGCCTGGAGATGACACATCTCCATCATGGTTTGTAACCTGGGATGGACTTTTCCTTCAGGAATCTGCCCAATCCCCTTTTGGAGGCATCCAGGCTAGATGCCATCACCACATCTTGTGGCAGGGAGTTCCACAGACTAACAACATGCTGGATAAAAAAAAATCTTTTGTCTGTTCTCACTTTCCCAGCCCTCAATTGGAGTGGATGTCTCCTAGTTATCTCCAGGGAGATAATCATATCCTCTGAGCTCACCCAGTTTCTAACCCTTGGACTTCAGCCTTGGAACTAACGTGTGTCCAAAACACTGTGTTTTGAAAACAGCCGTGGGAAATCAGAGAGGAGCTGGGAGTGGCATCATCTCCTAAACTATCAGGTTGCTGTTAATTATCCATTACAGCCGAAAGTCTGTGCTGATTGCCCCATATTTGCTTTATCAATACATTTCCATCATGAGTTTAGATTTCCATTATGCTTTGGAAGGATTGCTTTAAGTGCTTAAACATATTGCCGGTTTTCTCCTTCATCTTCTTATCTATTCTTGATTAAAATGCAATCAGGCATTGATTTGCTTAAGGCTTAATAAACCCTCAAAGCAGATACATATGCAATTTAGTGATGGATTAAACATCATCTCTCGTTCCAACGACCGTCCTACGGCTTGTATGGAATGAGTACGGAGGAAATGAATTATGCAACTTAAGGTTGGCAATTTGGCTTTGAAAGTTTTGGTTAGGCCACTGTTGAAGGGCCAAGTGAAGCACTATGGAAAGGGAAAGGCCACCTGATGATGCACTGATTAATGGGATGCATGGTACGAGATACTAAAATGAGTCAATCAGTTCTGTGCAATTGCCACCAGTGAAAGATGGATGTTTTCTGATTTGGGTTGGGGGCAGGATGGAGCACAGAGGAGTATCATGCAGCATAGACTTTATGATGGGCTTTCCTTAGGTTGGGCAGTTATCATCCCAAGCCAGTACTGGAAAGCAGGGATGTTAGAGCAGCTTGATAGCTCAGTGTTTGAAGCCTCTGTCTGCAGATCCCGAGTTTGGGAGATCTACTTCCCACTGTACCTCCCTGATATGTTGGACTCAATGATCTACAGAGTTGCTCCCACCTGGCACCACCATCAGCTCTTCCTCCTGCTCTTCACCATCCTGTCACCAAGGTGAGTTTGTGTGTGTTGTGTCATTACATTTGCGACGGGCTCTTCGTGACTCCATGTCCATGGAGTTTTCTTGGCAGGAATACTGGAGTGGCTTGCCAGTTCCTACTCAAGGTGCCTACAGCACCTGGTATCCAGTGGTGGTCTCCCATCCAAGTACTAACAAGGGCCGACCCTGCTTAGCTTCTGAAATCAGGCGAGATAGGATGTGCTCAGGGCATCTAGGTTTAAGTACTAGTTTAAGTGAGTTTAAGTACTAGCAAACTGAAGCTGGATGACCCTTGGGGTCTCTTCCAAATCTATGATTCTATGAATTTAAAGATGTTTCTATTGCAAGAGAATGCCAGGCAACCATGCATCAGATCTTGAGTTTGTATTCCTGCCTTGAACAGGGCTTGGGCTTAATAGTGTTATAGGTCCCTTGCAGCTCCATTATTCATGAGTATCTAGGATTTCCCAGCGTAATAATGCCATTTCCAATTGCACCTGATAAATTGTTCACCTTAAGGCTATTGTCTACCTAACGAGCCGGTTCAGGCCATTGTCCATCTTATGAGGCTACCTCAGACCAGAGGGACAAGAGGTCAAAGCTGACTATAAGATGGAGGACTCGTACTAGCTGTATTCAGATGGACGAAGCTGTTTGGATGAGCAGCGAAAAAGAAGTCCAGTTGCCATGACTCAGCTTCTAGATAAACTCACCTGGATGACGGAGAATCTTCACAGACACCTGGGGAAAAAAAGGTATTGAAAATGGGCTGCACACCAGGAGGCCCTCAAATGTCATCTTGGTCCTTTTTCACAAGCTGCCAGTGTGGCTCTAGTGCAGTGGTTCTCAACCTGGGGGTCCCCAGATGTTCCTGAACTGCAACTCCCAGAAAACCCTTCCAGCACAGCCAGTGGTGGAGGCTTCTAGGAGTTGCAGTCCAGGAACATCTGAGGATCCACAGGCTGAGAACCACTGCTCTAGTGTGAGCTCTTAGCTCCCATTTTAGGGTGTTGAGTAGTCAGGGCTCTTTAGGCCCAGCCACACTGCATTCGTTCTTCAACACCTTGTGAAAGAACGAAGATGGCCACATCCTGAAGCCCTGTAGTGATTTTTTTAAAAAATGTGAGTTTCTCCAATGTCCCATTAACTCAAGCCTGCTGCTGCTGCTTCGTTGGGTTTTTACTTTTCAAAGCCAGGCCAGCTCTTCCTGACTGAGCACAAAACAATTCACTTTAGTGGTGCCTGCTTCCCTTATGAATGTGCTGTTTGTTTCGTGCATACTTATTTACTGTGAATAGTAAATTGCAGACGGCGTTTTATTTGCTGAAACGCGTGAAACCGTGGATGGACAAAACTGCTGATTAGCCGAAATTTGTGAAAGGCACGAGTGTTGAAAGGAAGGATGATGGCAATAAAATCTGTGCATTTACATAATCATTGGTAACACAGATGTAGTATCTTCAAAATAGCAAGTAATAGACTTCCCATCTGTGGCTCTGTTGTTTAAAAAAAAAAATTATGTAAGAACTCCATTGCCTCGCTTTCTGGAAAGCCTGATTTGTTACTTTTGACCCTCACCGTGCTGTGGCTCAAATTTTAGCATTGCTTACACAAGAAACAGGAAAAGAGTTATTTCCTGAAGTAGTTTGGGCAATCAGCACAGATTCACACCGAGCACAGCGTGCTTAGTCTCCTGGCGGGAGGTGGGTGGCAATTTCTCCTCCATTCTCTCTGACCAAGGCCAGCCTTCTACGTCATTGTCAAGTTTGTGGGCTCCCATCATCCCTCTTTTCCAGGAGAAAGGCCAGTCTTTTAAAAATCTGTGGATTGCTAAAGGGGCAGGGGTGTGTGTGTGGCACTGGAGTTCTTGAAATCCTTTTATGAAGCAGGGGAATTTGAATCAAAAATGGTGCAATGTTGTTCTTTAGAATTCCAGGTGTTCCACTTGATTTCCCCCTTACATATTTCCATCATCCGCTTATGTCACTCAATCAACATAAGAACGTAAGAACCTAAGAACATAAGGACAGCCTTGCTGGAACGTTCAGGCCACCACCCATCCAGTCCAGCATTCTGTCTCACATAGCGGCTCACCATTTGCTTCAGGGTATTCCCAAGCAGGAGCTGCCTAGATGCCCTAAGCACATCCGATCTCACCTGATTTCGGAAGCTAAGCAGGGTCAGCCCTGGTTACTACTTGGATGGGAGACCACCAGGGAATACCAGGTGCTGTAGGTGCCTAGAGTAGGAACTGGCAAGCCACTCCAGTATTCCTGCCAAGAAAACTCCATGGACATGGGGTCACAAAGGGTCAGTCACAACTGTAATGGCACACAAACACACACATTCCCAAGCAGATGTCTTCACCTGCTTACAGTTCCCCGCAAATTGCATTGAGAGATATCCTGCCTATCTCTCCAACCCGGAAGCTGTCGTTAGGCATCCATAATGATAGCCATTGATACCCTTGTCCTCCATGAACTTGTCTAATCCTTTCTTAAAGTTGTCACCCTTTCTTCTGGTGGGGAGTTCCATAGACCAGTGATCCTCTGGGTGTAAAAGTACTTCCTCTTATTTGTTTGAGATCTAGCATCCAAAAGTTTCATGGAGTGCCCCCAAGTTCTAGTGTTGTGTGGTAGGGAAAACAGCTTTTCCTTATCTACTTTGTTCACACCATGTATGATTTTATATCATGGTTATTCTGAGATCTCTTCAGTCTGTCAAATAACTTAGGTTATCTCCCCCCCCCCCCAAAAAAAAAACCTCTGAAACCTTTGAGGTTTTTGTGTGCCTGCCGCTACCCACTTAGGCTCAGATTATTCTGTTTGGAATAAATAAAGAACTACATTCATGACTTAGATACAAGAAACCAGAGGACTGCCATCAGGTATATCTGCATGACATCTTATCTCCAGAGACCAGGTATTCTCTGATCCAAGGAATCCATTCAAATGTCACACTCCATCCAATAGTACAGTAGATCTGGCCCCAGCAAGTAAGAATCTTGCTGGACTCTCATATCCCACCAACGTGAAGCCCTGTTAGATCACTCTATCTGCAAGGCCTCAGAGATGAGTGTTCAGAGGTGTGTGACTCTCCTAATAGATTGTCAAAATGCACGGGATTGTTCTAAACAGAATGCAGGTATTTATCTAGAGAAGTGTCAAAGTTATTTAGTGTCAGAGTACTGCCTTCCCAGGGTAAACTGATTGTGGCATGGAGCAGGGAGGAGATGCATCTTTCCTTTAGAGTTCAAATGGAAAGGGAAGGCCCTTTTTGCTCATCAGACAAAGTCATCTGGGCTCGGTAATCATAACATGTTTCCCGCGTCAGATTCCTCTCAAAAAAAATAAATAAAATAAAAAAGTCAAATTTGACCTTGGTTGCTTCTAAAAATCAGTCACTTGATAGGGGGCCCTTGAAGACAGTTGTATTAGCATAACGGCAGATTTGATTTCCTTCACAAAAAGTGTCAGCAGCACACAGCACCTTGCTTAGCAACCTGTCTTCCAAAGCTCCAGGTCCACGATCACATTCGAAAAGCAGGCAGTTTGTGTACATAGACTCAACTAGGTTCAACCAGCCATATCAAACAGTAGCCAGGTAAATCACCCATGCATGCTATGATGAGAAAACCCCAGTGTCCTTCTACTTGTTCACAAGGAGGAATTTCCTCACACCTTCAGTACCGGTCTTTATTAATGGCAAAATCTGTTCGGAATCACCCATTTTGCACCGAATTGTCTGAACTGCACAAATTGCTCCAAACTAGGAGGACTACATCTTCATTTAAGAATCTGAAGCACTGGTTACTTTCATCTTTCTGAACAGCCAGATAGTCCTTTTGTGCCTGCTGTATTATGCGTTTCAAATGGAAAGAACAATAGTTTGGGTGGAGGTGGTGGCACAGATGGCAGTGGCAAAGTAGGAAAGCGATAGGGTCAGTGGGAAGAGGGTAAAAGGGAAGGCTGTGGAGGTAGAAGGACTCGGTTTTTCCATTCTTTCTTGTTTTAAAAAACAGCCAATTATAAAAAATTGTTCTAGAAAATGAAAAAGTAGGATGACTACAGCTTCATTAAGAATTTGAATCACTTGATGGGTTGCTTGAGCCTCAGATCAGTGATTAAACTGCAATACTTCAGTGAAAACTCTTCTCACAATCCGCGTTTGATCCAGAGTTTAGGTAGATGATCCAGCTTTTCATTCTTCCAAGGTTGGCAAATCGATTACTCAGCTTGCTGTTGGAGGGGCAGTATGTAGCCTGCATAATTAAACTGTAAACCACCCAGAAAGTGCTTTAAATGCTGTGAACCTGTGTATAAGCACCATGCTTTGATTTAGCTTCTGTTTTCTGGGAGCAGTAGGGGAAAAAAAACATGCTGTTACTTTACTTAAGAAGAATAAAATTTAGTGGTTTCTCATTCTCACAAACAAGAACAAGCTGAACAGAGATTTGCCCTGCTTCTGAGAAGTCAAAAATTACATTTCTCAATTTAAATGCAAGCCACGAGCCCTCACAGAGCCCTGAATAAATCGCTTGGTGTGACCCATCTCTGAGTCTCACCGCCCTCATGAGGCTATTGTGAGGATCAAGTGAGGGGAGGGGCATGTATCTTGTCTTGAAAGCATCGGAGAAGAGATAGAAATATAAATGCAATGGAATAAATTTTAAAACTCAAGGCTTCCTTTTCAAAAGTACAAAGCAGCAGCTAATATATCTGGCAAAGTCTTGAAAGGAAAGGAGAAAAATCCGTTTGGAGACCTATAGGTAGTACTTTAAATGAGATCAAGTTACTACTTTAAAAAAAGCTTGTTTCTTTCCAACCAAGTATATAATATTTGAACATCAGTTGACATCATCAAGTCATCCCACTCACCTCACTCAGAGATTATGTTTGTTTTATAGATCTGTAACTTCAGCTCACACATCCCAGCTTTCAAAAAAGTGGAACCTCGTTTGTGGCATGCATTCCAATGCGTCCTCATAAGACAAAGTCTGTGGTGAGGTTTCTCACCACTTGCAGCTCTAAGCATTCAAACCTTTTTAAAAAATTGAAATAAAATAGAAACCATTAAGAGAAAGCACAATTTTTGTAAATGTGTTCATTGGTGATATGCAAATTTATGAAGATAACATGTGCACGGTATGCAAATGGAACACCTTGTATTATAGAATTCTGGCATCAGAAAGCCTTCCTTCATGACACTTTTGGTTTGCTAATGAGTCTTTGCCTTTATTCGTCTCCTTTGCCAAGCTTTGCAAGCCTCCTTGCAAAGTGGTGCACATCTCACACAAAAGCCAGGCTGCGAGAGAGAGGTGGGAACAATCTCCTCTTTGAAATCATCCGATGGCATTTCTTCATACTCAGACCGGTAGATTTCCTTCTCTTTTTAATGAACTACACTTTAAACCACGCAAAGGCTGAGCAGGGATCGTAACAACATCATTCTGGCCCCTTGGTCATACTTTTCTCAGCAGGGAGACGAGTGTGACCTTACTGACTGGTGAACACGCTAGAAGCTTTGGCAGTAAAATTCTTCCACGCCACCTACTGCCCACTCCTGTCACAAAGATTATAAGAATTATCATGTGCCGCTAAGGCGTTTACTTCACGTCCTTCCTTGTTCCGCGACTAGTTTTGTACCATGACAACGTTAGTTGCGATCATGTGGTTTTGTCCCTGTTTAGTCCCTGTTTCCATTTTCTCACAGTCGTGGTAACTTGTCTAGTGACAACTGTTACTTCACGGTCTTGTTCCGTGACAAATTCTGAATTTGTCTTGCTTTCTTAACCCTTTTTAAAAATATCATAAATAAAACTTTTTCGATATTTCGATTTACTGGTCTTCCAGGATTTACATGTCAATGCTAGAGAATTTTCAGTACTTTCTTTAATAAACATTTGCGCTGCATGGTGTTCCACATAGGGAAACTAATGTCAAATGCCGCTTCAGCCGCTGACCACTAGGTGGACACTGGTTGTTGCATGGCAGTTGTTACCATACGGTTCCTTGTCTCAGAACAGGAACCAGGAACAAACCATGACAAGAGAATACTCCAACCTAGTGCTAGGTACAGTATTGTCACGCTCTAATCCCGCTCCGGGGGCACAGTCGAGACAAATTTCAGGTGTTGCATGACGGAAGTGAAGTAAGATTTTTTTGTAGTGGTGCGAAGTGCAACACTGACAGAGACAAAACAGACGTGAAGTAACCGCCTTAGTCACTTCTGACTTATGGTGTCCCCTTTCCAAATTTTTTCCAGTTAGAGGACATTCAGGAGTGCTTTACCACATCCTTCCTCTGGGGGCGCCGTGGGACTGTGCCACTTGTCCAAAGCCACACGCTCAGGCAGCATCAAACTTGCAGATTCTGGCTCCGCAGCCAAATCACTGAGCCATCCAGACAGTTTATGGACTTGCAGAATGAAGTTTGCCGTGTTGGTGCGTAAGAACCAGACATTTCTCCAAAACTCCGAGAACAGATATCTATCAGGTAGAACTTCCTGAGCTGAGCTCTGCTGTTGCTTCAGGCAAACTCCAAACTTCGTTTGGCCAGTGCTCACTGTATTTGCAATTAAACACGCTGGCAGCTTTCCAGCAACGAGACCCCTAGCTAAAAGAGAGAAAATGCATAGTAGCAAAGAGGATGTTATTTCAAAAAACTAAACCACGCGAGCCGTTAAAAACAATTGTTAGCCAAGATAGGAATTATTCTTTAAAAACAACAAAGCCACACATATACAAAGGATCGTATTCAGGAGGCAGGCTCTGGAGGAAGAAAGAGTTCACTTTTAACAATGTTGTCCTCAATTCTCAGTGCTTGCCCCAAGTTGAACTTGAACACTATCAACAGTCTCCACGATTTGTTTGAACCGAATTCTTTTTCAGCGCTTGCCAGGGAATAAATTTGGCCTGCGTATCCAGGGGGCAGAGTGGCTGAACATATGGATAATGGTAATAATCTACCTCCTGGTAGCTATGGTTTCAAAGTCACTTCTAGTGCACCTTCAGAACATCGCTAGCAGGTTTTATCAGACTAGTTTGAGGAATAGCCACATCAGGACTGCTCCTGATTCCTCGTACATTTCACAGAAGGTCAGATGGGCCCAAAGGGGGTCTTAGAATTTGACTCACCAGCTTGAACTCCTCTGCATGACCACCAGTGTGACCAAGTATGCAACCAGGTAACCGAACCAAGGGGAACCACCCCCGAGTACTAGTGTGGGATCGGCGAAAAACCTCCATTCCTGTTAGGCCAATTCTGGAGCGGGTCAAAAATTTCTATCTCACCCATGAAGCGACCAGTTAGACTCACACTAGCACTGTTAAACGCGGTGGCTGGGAGGGGGACAAACGCCGGCAAAAGAGGCTTGGGCCCGGTAGGGGTCCCTGTTTTATACAGGGTTGCCCCGCCCCCTGCCTTCTCCTCTCGCCTCCCCATCTCATGTTACTTCACGCAGGGAGGGCAAAGAGGCTCTGTTTTCAGAGGCATCTCCATGGAGCCCACCTTCTCATATATTTGAGGGGGGGATCAGGGGAGTTAACAATTTGGGAGATTTCCCCCTCTTTTTACATGTTTAGAAAAATGCATGTTTTTTTTAAATGAATCATTCAATTAAAAATTAAAATTCTACTGATAAGACTCTTGGTAGTGGGCCTCAGAAATGATGAGCTCCTTTTCATCTGAGTCTTTGAATAGCCATCTATCAATTGTGGATTTCATGCATTAGAAGAAGATTAAACAGGAGGACTCATTCCAACTTTGTAATGCCGTGATTCTCCATTGCTACCACCACCATGTAACACTTTAAAACTGTTGGAGTGACAGCTAGTATTTTTTTTCCAAAATTAGAATCTGAGTTCTAATCCTGCTAGACCTTGGAAACAGTACATTTGGAGGGCTGTAACTGCTAGAATTCTTCAGCTGGCACTGCCAAGCTCCAGATCTAGCTGAACGGCATGGCAGTTGCCACCATTTTCAGGGGAGGGAGAGAAGAAGACAGGTATCCAGTATGATGTAGTGGAACCAGTGACCAATGTGAAGAGACCTGGGTTCAAATCCTGGCTTAACCATGGAGATTTATTGAAAGGCTGTTAAAAACAGTCCTTAAAGATCTTGCCTTGAATGTTATATTAGGGTTACTAGAAGGTAGCTTGACTTGACAGCACAAAACACATACATAAAAAGGAAAAAAAAGGAATGTAGCATACCAAGGTTTGTGCAGTTATGTAAAACCTTACTTGAGATTTGGAGTTTACCCAGGAGAAACCCTTTTGCTTAGAGTTGTCAATTACACTAGAGTAGACCTGGAACACTGGGGATTTAGCGGATGAATTCCATGCATTCCATTGATTTGAATGTCCCCACTGTAGTTGCTGCTTACTATGCAACTATCTGAGGCACGTACTAAATCATTACTCAAGTAGGCCCATTTGAATCAATTAATCTTACTGCGAAGTTAATTCATAAATCCCCTCTTATTCAAGCGGTTATAGTGAGGTGACCTTTAGGACGCTGAGCAACAGACTTTCAGGCATGGGCTGTGAATGGTTAAAGTCCTAAGCACTACTACCTCTGCAGACGTTCTTCTCAGTTCTAATGAGATTGCCAGTCTGCTCAATGTGTGTGTTGTGTCCTTACAGTCGTGACCGACCCTTCGTGACCCCATGTCTATGGAGTTTTCTTGGCAGGAATACTGGAGTGGTTTGCCAGTTCCTACTCCAGGCGCCTACAGCACCTGGTATTCCCTGGTGGTCTCCCATCCAAGTACTAACCAGGACTGACCCTGCTGAGCTTCTGAAATCAGGTGAGATTGGATGTGCTTAGGGCATCTAGGCAGCAAACCCTAAGGAATGTAAAGGTTCACATATCAGCTCCACTCATGGTCATCACTGATTTTAGAAAGGAGAGTGCATCATCAGTTATGCCAGCTTGAATGGCCTGACAGGAGAAACATCCCATTTTGCAAAGATACAGTGATTAGGGACCCTTCCAAAATACTGATTATCCTGTCTCAGGCTGAGCTGGCTTTTGGTCAAGGGCAGAGCATTCTAAACTGCAGCCTTGCCTGGCAGCCCTTTCGTATGTCAATGAGCGTTACCAGGCTTACTTGTGAGTAAGGGGTTGGGGGGCATGGCAGCACAGATGGGAGGCGGTTTTACTTTCGTTCACTTTCTAGAAGAATTTCCCAGGATATCACAGATTATACATTTTTTTCTCACTTGAAAGGAGGCAAACTGAATAGACAAAATTATTGAATGTGACAGATACAGAAAGGGACAATGAAGTTCGATCTTAAAGGTCCCCATTTGAATCCTTGTGCACTCAGCCGTGTTGGCACTGAATAAGGACTGCTACCACTTTTTCTGAAAGGTTCCTGGCCCACAATATAGATTTGGCAAGCAGGTAAAACACGATCCTGTCAGTGTTGATCTGAATTTGGAGAAGTAGAGAATTTCAGTTCACCTTGTTCAGGTTTGTTTTCTGGACATTCTTGGATCGCATATTTGAGGCTTAAAGTGCAACGGGCATCATTCACCACCAAACCGATTTCCTTGATTCTTAGAGCCCAATATTTAGTTTTTCACAATGCTAGATGAAGGGCATTATGGGATAGGAAGATGGCTGCTGTTTGACTCCAGTGCCCAGCACTAACTGGGAAAGGGGTATAGGAAACTTCAAATCTCAAGTAAGGTTTTACATAACTGCACAAACCTTGGTATGCTACATTCCTTTTTTCCTTATTATATATGTGTTTTGTGCTGTCAAGTCAAGCTACCTTCTAGTAACCCTAATATAACATTCAAGGCATTTTAAAAGTACCTGGTCTCCGGAGATAAAAAAAATTCTGATGTGTATTGTAAAGCAGTGAATGCCGGGCTCTCCTCGCCTTCTGTTTGGTTCCCCCCCCCGCCCCTTTAAGAGACTGGAATACTTCCGGGGCTGCTCCAATGGCAGAAGGAGGTGAGCCTGCATTTTTTCTCCCTTTTTTTCTCCCTTCCCTCACGCAGACAGGAGCAATGGCGTGCGGAAGGGTAGGAACACAACAAGAGGAGCAAACCCCCACGATCTCTGGTCCGAATTTAAGTTGCCAGCAGATTTTAGGGGTCGTGTAAAAGCACCCTGACATATTTTTGATAGACTTGTAGAATCTATAACAACTCCCCCTTCTCTTTTTCCACCTTTGTGTACGTAGAATAGGTCATTACAGGAGGGGTACCATGTATTAGGTCATTACTTTTATTCCTGTCACAGCCCTTGGCACTTACTTGGTGCTTCTGCCTTTTCAGTTAATTTCATCTGCACAATTATTATTTCTGAAGCATCAGCAGCATCGTTTGATTTGATTTCCTCCGTAAACCCCTCTCTTTCCCTTTCCACTAATAAACGTTGTGCTCTTAAGAGGATTTCGCCCAGGCAGCTGTACCTTAATGTCTTCCAGCAGGATTTACAATTTTGTACGGCTGGCTCTGGATTATTGTATACTTGATTGAAACATGACCAAATGGAAGACTGATGAAAGCAGAGGGAAATAATGTGGCATATTTTAGAGCAGTGGAGTACATTTTCCTTTAGAAATAGGGCAAATTAGCACCGAAAATGGTTACCTTAGAAAAGGAAGAGTTGTGGCGCATACTTTAAGGTATAATCACGTTCCTTGCAACTACGCTCGTGTTTGCTCCTATAAACACACAAACTGGGAGAGACTGTACGTGTGTCTATCCAAGGGAAAGAAACACACCTTTCTGCAGATATTGTACAGCTACAGCCCCCTTTGTTCCATCCTTGAGCTATGATGGATGAGGTTTGCCAGGGTTACAGTGGGTCCCACGGTATCTGCCAGAGCAGAGATTCCTAACCTAATTTTGTTGTTTATACATTTTATTGCAATTTTTATATATTGCTATTTTTATATATTGCTATGTTTAACTGATGTATCTAGGATTGGATCTACTTGTTGAGCTGGGAGCTGACAGGGAAATATATCATCCCTGGCTACAGCCAGGCTACCAGGTTATGGGAACAAGCAACATGGAAAATCCATTACCGTCAAGGGTTGTTGTTCAGCTTCCAGGGCATCTGGCTGGCTGACATTGGCGCTGAATCCTTGGATGAAATGAACCTTGACCAGCCAAGCTAATGAGCTTTAAGGATGCTCGCAGTTGTGTAAATGCAAAGTGCAAAGTGAATATCTAACACCAACAAAAGGAAATAATGGAATGAAACAATAAAAGCAATGCAAGCATAGCTCAGGTTTTGGCACTCTGCTTTGCAGGATTCTTTGGATTTATTTATTTATTTATTTATTTATTTATTTATTTATTTATTTATTATTAAATTTTTATACCACACCATTTCCCAGAGGGACTCTGGCTGGTTTACAGAATAATGTTGATGTTGAGAATGATGTTGAGAAGCAAAATGAAGGTGAAAAGCAATGTGTGCTGCTTTTTATAGACCTCCCCATGATGTTTAAAGCGCTATCGGGTGTGTGCGTGTACAATTTAATTACGCAGGCAACACATGGCATCCCCACCCTGTAGCGAGCTGGGTACTCAGTTGGTCAACCGTAGAAGGATGAAAGGCTGCGTAAACCTCGAGCCAGCTACCTGAGATTGAACCTGGGTCACGATGAGCAGAGTTTCAGCTGCAATACTGCAGTTTACCCACTATGCCATGGGGGCTCCAGATCACTTTTTGCACAAAACAGACCCCCCCCCGTTTTTCCTATTGACAGTTTGTACTGCAGTCCAGCCAAAGCGGGCAACTGAAGAGTTTCACAGCTGGCAGTGATACAGTTTAATCCCTCCAGAGACATATTTCCAAAGCCAAAAAGGCCAAGCAGGATGGGGAATTTCAAAGGTGGTAGTCCACAACAGAAGGAAAGTTTTCAAGCTGTATGGTATGCTTATTTGGAAGCTGAGTCATGGCAACTGGACATCTTTTTCTTGAGAGATGGAAACATTTCACTGCTCATGCAAACAGCTTCATTAAGCCATAACGCAGGCATTGCATTATTGTGGATCCTGCTTTCCCTGCAGTGTAGCTGCCTAATAATTTTCAGAGGGCAACCAGGACCAAAAACCAGTTGAGGATGAGAAATAACATTCTCCATGCTGATGTGAACCAACCAGCCAATTCTTCTGCTGCAGATTGCTAGTACACTTAATTATACAGCTACAATCCAGTTTATTGGAAGAAGAATCTCTGCATCCAGACTCCAATGGGCTGCTTCCCAGGAATATGTCTATGTGCCATTAATCATCCACTGACTGTCTCTTAAAGGAAGGGAATTTTTTTTTCTTAAAGAGCTGAAAGAAAACTGGAGTGTTTTAGGAACTCACATTAGTCCACCTTATGAAACACCTAGCCAACTTTGCCAATCCTAACAAGCACTGGTGTATATAACAGGCCTGCACAACATGTAGACCGTGGGCTACCAGAGGCCTGCGAAGAGTTCAAAAGTAGCCCACTGGCCATCAATTTTAAAAGTGAGGGGATAAGTTCTCTACCCCCCTCCCCCACCCCAAGGACCACCAATGTTCCAGCAAAGTTCTGGGTCTGCCAGCCCACTGTCTCAGCCGAGTGGGGCAGTTCAACGGCCACGGTGCATTGAAACCTGTTCCCTCCAGAACTGATTAATTGATTTTCAATGCATTCCTATGGGAAACCGCTGCTCTACTTACATTTGTAAAACTTATGAGCATGTGCTTGGAACTGATAAAATTCATAAGTAGAGGTTTTAGTGTAGTAGCCCTCAGGCACTTTGGGCCGGAAAAAGTAGACCTCAGCCTGTTCGAAGTTGAACAGGTCTGGTATATAACATTCCTTTAAGAATTATTCAAAGATATCGGGGAGAGGAGTACACATAATATTCCTATCCCTGACAACATCTTAACAACATTGTGAGAAAAGTTCTTCACAGGAGCGCAGAGTGCTTTGAACCTGGATCCTCCCAGGACAAACTAACATACTTATCCACAGCAGCAGTGTCCTTCAAAGTTTTGTCCTTGAGATGTTATGGGTAGAGATGGGCACGAGTAAAAAAAATGGCATTTTGTTTGTCGTTTGGAGGGTCCGTTTCGTTTCGTTTCCGTTTTTCGTGAATTTTTGCAAAAAATTCGTTTTCATTTTTGTTTGTTTTATTTATCATTTTGTTACCATTTATTTCATTTTTTTGTGATTTTTTTTAGGATTTTAAGCAATTCACTCATATTGCAGTAACGGAAATGAAACGCACGACAAAATTTCCGGTGTTTCTGTTCGTTTCGTTTCATTTTAGAGACAAAATTCGTTTGTTGTTTCATTATGTAACAAAACGAAAAAACGGAAACAGAAATGAAAAATTGTTTGTTTTGTGCCCATCTCTAGTTATGGGCTTCCACTACCAGAAGTCCCAGCCAGCAAATATAATGGCCTGAAGTCCTGGGAACTAGAATCTGGAAGGATACAGAGGGCAAAACTCTGTATTACTTTCAGCACAATGGATTTCAGCTGTTGTTGGAAATCATGGGGGAGATGATGATCATCCTTTTTATATTGTCCCAGAGGAAATACTCAGACACTGACACACCCTGTGGGGGTAAAGCCAGAGGACTTGCACTGTGCCAGACTGGAGGGGTGTGGGGAATAACACTGCTTCTCTTGCATCTGTCTAGAGATGAGGAACATTGTAAGGCTTGAACCGTCCTATTTGGGGCATTTTCTTAGCAAATTGCCATCAGAAGCAGGGCAGGGCATGAACTGCTTGGAACAAGATGGGTGAATTGATGAGTGAATAAATGAAATCTACTCCATGTTTGTATCTGTTCTTATTAGGGTGACTGTTTTTTTTTCCTGTTGTTTTGAAAAAGAAGTGACTTTGCTTCCTCTGTTCAGAGGCTGTGGCTTTTGATCACCCAAAACAATTTCTCGATTAATGGGGGTTGGGGGACTTAGTTCCGCAAACTTTTTGACATTCTAGTTGTATTCTGTGTCTGCCTTTCTGTTTACAAAGGCACAGCTAATTTTCAGGGAAGTAGCACTGTTCTCAGAACAACTGGATGCTAAAGTGTTTATCTGACACCAATCATTGGGTCTATTTTTTCTTGGATGCTTTTTGGCTTACAAATAGCCATCAGCGACAGACTTGCTGTATACTAATCGCAAGGCGATTTTATATGATGCAGCCAGCAAATTGTCAGTTGAACCTCACAGAACCCGAATTTTCTCAAGGAAGATACAGTGCTGATCCATTTGATTGTATTTTTGAGAGAGGAGGGTGGCTTTAAAAAAAAAATAGAGTCCTATATTTTGTCCCTGAGCACCAAAAGACTTTGAGTATAGATCAGGAAAGACTGTGCTTTCTACGAAGAACAACTAACAGCATCTATTACTTTCTCACAAGGATTTATTTATATATTTATTCATTTGACTTTTATGATGCCCAATTGTTCTTGGAGTGGTTTACAACAGAATTACACAAGGAAGACTTTACCCTCAAGCAAGTAAGATACTTGTTTTACCGACCTCAGAAGAATGGAAGGCAGAGTCAACCTGAATCTATCAAAATTGAAGTCAGGTCGTGAGCAGAGGTTTGACTGCAATACTGCAGTTTAATTACTGCACCATAGGGAGTACTCTTGTACTCTGATGTACTCTCCTTGACCCAAAATTCTTGCTGCTTATATCCTGAACCAGATATCCTGCAGAATTCACCCAGAGAGCTGGGGGGAAGTAACTTTTTTTACACTACTACTCCATAATCCTCTAACTGCTATGGCCATCCTGGTTGGAAAGCACTCATATTAAAAAAAAAAAAAACAGTAAACACTGTCAGCTCTGAAAGTGAAGATAAAATTAAAAGGTAAGAACACACGCACACACAAGAAAAGAGAAACCATAGTGGTGGGGGCGGGGGAGGGAACCTGACAACTCCAGTGAAGCCCATAGAGTTATGGAGAAGGCAAAAGAAGTGGAAAAATATGAATTACAATAGCCAAATTCAAATGTTTAATTCAACAAACTCTTGGAATTAGATATGAATTCTTAATTTCCAGCCATCTGTAGTTCTACAAGTATTCTTGCTATTTGCCTCGCACTCTACAAAGATGTTCTGTAGCTGGGTTTTGAAAAGCCAGTGAGCAGAAAGGACACTTGTTTTCTCCTTTGTATTCAATGCTGAAGCTTTATTTGCAAACTCACATGATGTCTGTAGTTTGTTTGACTGGGTGGGACTTTTGTGGGCTGGGGTGATTGTTATCCAGCGCTAGCACATCCAATCTCGCCTGATTTCAGAAACTAAGCAGGGTCGGCCCTGGTTAGTACTTGGATGGGTGACCACCAGGGAATACCAGGTGCTGTAGGCGCCTGGAGTAGGAACTGCCAAACCACTCCAGTATTCCTGCCAAGAAAACTCCATGGACATGCAGTCACAAAGAGTTGGTCACGACTGTAACGACACAACACACACAACACAACCAATCATTTGTTCCAGCTTTTGAATTCAAAGAGAGTGACAGCCTCTGTCAAATATTTCTTTTTCTCTGTCTTTCCTTGGTTGGTAACAGTTGTTTGTATGCTGTTGATCTGTTCATTTGGTTGCTAAGCCTATATGCAGTAAAGAAAGCAGACTATACGTGACTATACACATATGTAATTTGAAGTGATGGTTTAAAAAAGGAATTTTATAAAAATTATTTCTCCTACAAACATCTCAGAGTGAATTATTGACATTGTATGTGCCAGTTAAATGAGAAAAGGGATGGACTCTGGGGAAGTTTTTGCTATTCTCCTCTATGGATTTCTGCACCTCTACTGCATAGCAAAAAGGAATTTTACCAGAAACTCAAAAAATCTGCAATTATATAAAGCAAAAACTTTTCATTTCATTTGCCTGAACTAATCTTATTCATTCTTACTTTCATTTCATTTCATTTCATTCTCTCTCTCTCTCTCTCTCTCTCTCTCTTTCACACACACACACACACACACACACAGAGAGAGAGAGAGAGAGAGAGAGAGAGAGAGAGAAGGGGGAGGGAGGGAGAGGGAGGCTTGGGGTAATGAAAAATCATTTTGTTTAAAAAAAAGCATTAACTTTTTTATTCCTATTTTAAAATGGGATCCAATATTTCTAGAAACCTTTAAGTGCTCTGATCAAGAATTCCGCCACCATAAATTAATACAGTGCAGTGTCGTAATTAAGTCAAATAATCTCATTAAGGCTTTTAATGAAATTGATTAATTTGAAAAGGAGTTGGCTGGTGGTCAGATCTTTTGTCCCACAAGAGACAATGCTAGACAATTACAAACTCTTTCAAATACAAAATGATTTGAAGCCAGAGGTCTCCCTGCTCAGTTCTTCACAGCATGTGGGTGCTGAAATGCCCCAGGGGACACACTTCTGCTTTTCATATTCCTCTTTGGAACTCAAATGTGATTGCCTTACAGGCAGGCTCGACATTTGCTGTTATTTTTTTCTCAATCCCACAGATATCAAATACCAGCCTTCCTTGTTATGACGGGACCATATAGCCACACCAATTTTCAATAAATTCACAAAAGTATTACAAAGTAATTGCTCGAGCAGAACAAGCCTGTTGATTATTCAGCCCATCTGGCATTTTGTCTGCGGGTGTGTCTTTCCGTAGCTCACTGGCCTCAATCCAATGTGAACATGGTCGAGTGGAAATCTACACTGGTATACTTACCCTGGATTTATCTATTTGGCAATCATAGTACATGAGCCACCATACACATTCCATCTCTTGCAGAACTATACAGTTGGCCCCCGCCCTTTCGCAGTTCATATACTGCGGTCGCGGTTAGAGATGGGCACGAAACGAACAATTTTTCATTTCCATTTCCGTTTTTTCATTTCGTTACATAACAAAACAACAAATGAATTTTGTCTCTAAAATGAAACAAAACGAACAGAAACACCGGAAATTTTGTCGTGCGTTTCATTTTGTCGTGTGTTTCGAGTGAATTTTGTCGTGCATTTCGAGTGAATTGCTTAAAATCCTAAAAAAAATCACAAAAAATTGAAATAAATGATAACAAAATGGTAATGAAACAAACGAAAATGAAAATGATTATTTTGCAAAAATTCACGGAAAACGGAAATGAACCGAAACAAACCCTCCAAATGACAAACGACAAATGAAATGCCATTTTTTTAATTTGTGCCCATCTCTAGTCCCAGTATATCATGGGTCCACAGTATATGAAAAAAAGACCTCCTGGGGCAGTGGTGGCGAACCTTTTAGAGACCGAGTGCCCAAACTCTGATTCAAAACCCACTAATTTTTTTTTTTTTGCAAAGTGCCAATACAGCAGTTTAACCTGAATACAGGTGGCTGTGAAGGGACGATGTTGGGTGCCCACAGGAAGGGCTCCGAGTACCACCTTTGGCACCCGTGCCATCGGTTCACCAACACTGTCCTGGGGTAAGGAGGAAAGGCCTTCCCAGGCCCATCAGAGGCCTGAAAAGTGCTTCTCCACAAACCAGAAGTGACTTCTCATAAACCAGAAGTGACCTCCGGATCACTAGAAAGCACTTTGGGGAGCCTCCAAGGGCCCAGGAAGCCCCTTGCAGGCCCGTTTGGGGCAGCGTCAGGCCTGGTGTAAGTATAAGAGCCCCCAGAGACCCCCCCCCCCAGTCTTGACCTAACCCAGCATCCGCATATTGCGGATTTTCAATTATCATGGGTCGGGTCGGGTCCCTAACCCCCATGATAGGCGGGGGGGGGGTTACTATACTACAAAAAAACTGAGCTGTAACCCCCTCTTGTGCAAAATCTAGAAATTCCTTTCGACTAGTGCAATAAGCCTAGCAGAACACCACCACTGAATTCCTGCCAGTAACTGAGGGTTAAAATTCTGGATGCCAGAATGCCTCTAGAGTTCAACTCCCACCGAAACAGCCACATCTGGTTTTTAAGGTGATGTAGAAAGGAGCTAAATATGTTGCACTGAAACACAAATCTCTGGATACAGAGGTAAGAATAAAAAATAATATGCATACCTAGAACACAATTCTCCATTTGAAGTACAGTATTAAAAACCAAGTTGACCTCTTCACCTGTTAAAAAGCAAGCAACATGCAAATTTTATTCCACAACAGGTTTAGTAATCAAGTGACCAAAATCCTATTGTGTAACTACACATATATAGTGTTGCACTAGCACCAGGTCGAAGGGATATGTGATTGACTTACAGGCGGGCTCAGCACTTCTGTTGCATTGCACAACTAGTTGTGTTGAGGATCTCATCATGCAATTTCATAGCACAACTTCTTACTGAACATTCTGTTGGGCACATTCATACCCACCCAAAATAAGTTTTATTTACACCAGCACGAACCGGAAACTGGCCATTGTGCATCCGTTCTTTTACAAGCCCCCAATTTTCTTTTCAAGGCACTCACAGAGTAGAGCTGATGTTTGTAACTTCAAGTAGTGATTCCCCAAGAATTATATTTACAAATTAAGTCCAGGTTTACCTCCCTCACAAACCAACGGTTTTCTAAATATGAAGTAAGTAGGAGAAGAAAACTGTATACCATGTCAAACAGCTGAGGGAGCACCTCTTCTAAAAACATGCTTAATAAATCATCTGGTTTGACTCTTAGATTTGGCCCAGTGGTTCCCAAATTTGGGTTCCCAGATAGACTCCGACTCCTGGAAATTCTGGCCAGGACAATGAGTGGAGAAGACTTTGAGGAGTTATAGTTCATGAATATCTGAGGACCGGAAGTGGGGAACCACTGCTTTAGCCAGTTGAGAAATGTTCTGAGAAGCTCCGGGCAGCACAGACAATGGTAACAGAATGTGGCAAGCATAATGTAAACATTTTGGAGAACTAAAGTTTTCCAACAACCAGACAAAAGACCACTTGGCCTGCAGTGGAAGTCATGTTATGGTGTTCCAAAGTGTACAAACTCTGACATTGTAATGCCACAAGCATTCTTACTTTGAGCATGGCAGCAATTTTCTCTAAACGTTTCAGAGGACCGTATGGATTTCTATATTGATTTCCCCCCCTCTCTTTCAAAACTGGGTTTTATAGCGTGCTTCTCACAATTATATGAAAAGAAAGGTGCTTTGGTTTGACAAATGAAAATGCAATTTTCCTCTTTCTTGGCACGCTGTTTGCCTCAACTGACGGCCAGAACACGCGTACAGGGTCTGTTCCAGCTACACATATTTAAAGGATCATCGACTTCTCAGTACAACTTTTTCTACTGATCCCCCTCTTTTTAAAATCATCCTTGTGGTGCAATCATCCTCTTCTCAGGGCTGGGCTGTGGGTCTTTCCTGGCCAAGCACCATGGTGCTATCCATGAATCAAGTCCCAACTGAAGCCAAATGTCTGGGTCAAAAAGAACACTAGGATTCAAGAACACACAAAAATGTCAAGGCTTTTGGCTTTCTAACCTAAGGCTCGAATGTAGAGATGGGCACGAAACGAACAATTTTCCATTTCCGTTTCCGTTTTTTTGTTTCGTTACATAACGAAATGACAAACGAATTTTGTCTCTAAAATGAAACGCAACGAACAGAAACACCGGAAATTTTGTCGTGCATTTCATTTCCATTACTGCAATATGAGTGAATTGCTTAAAATACTAAAAGAATCACAAAAAATTGAAATAAATGGTAACAAAATGGTAACAAAACGAACAAAAACGAAAATGAATTTTTTGCAAAAATTTGCAAAAAAGGAAATGAACCGAAACGGACCCTCCAAATGCCATTTTTTTTATTCGTGCCCATCTCTACTCCAATGTAATAAGAAATCTAGGAGGACTCTACAGCAGTGGTTCTCAACCCGTGGGACGTAAGAACATAAGAAGAGCCATGCTGGATCAGGCCAAAAGCCCATCTAGTCCAGCTTCCTATATCTCACAGTGGCCCCACCAAATGCGTCTGGGAGCGCACGAGACTAGATCTCTGTCTCCTGATACCACGCCCCTGCATCTGGCCCTTGAAGTACCCTGGTTTTAAGTCTGGAGATGACACATCTCCATCATGGTTTGTAACCTGTGAAGAACTTTTCCCCAGAGAAACTGTCCAATCCCCTTTTGAAGGCATCCAGGCCAGATGCCATCACCACCTCCTGTGGCAGGGAGTTCCGCAGACTACACTGGGTCCTCAGATGTTCCTGGACTGCAACTCTCAGAAGTCTTCATTACTAGCTGAGCTGGCCAGGATTTCTGAGAGTTGCAGTCCAGGAACATCTGGGGACCCACAGGTTGAGAACCACTGCTCTACAGCCATCAGGTTTAGTCCAGGGCCTAAAGTGACTGCCCTCAGAAATGGTCACCTGCAGCTTAGTGGCAGTTTCTCCTCATAAAATTATCCCCTCAGATTCAGTAGCTCTTGCGGCCACCTCCCCATTGCTCCAACCCTCACTTTTGCCAGATGAACATCTATTGTGCAAGAAGAGAAGGCGATTGTATCTCTTTCTTTTCATATTTCATTGCCTTCAGTTGCTCATTCTACTGGATCACAGGGATGGATGAGGAAGGTAAGGCAACCAGTGGCCATGGAAACAGGTTGAATAGTACGCCCCATGGGTTCTTGGCAGTGCCTCCTCATTTAATGTGGGCCTCAAATATTGCTCTGATACTTCCTTAATCCATTATTAGAGCTTGAAGTCACCAGTTGCAAGATGTCTGTGAAGATTCTCAGTCATCCAGGTGAATTTATCTGGAAGTTGAGTCATGGCTACTGGACTTCTTTTTTGAGAGATAGAAACATTTCGCTGCTCATTCAAACAGCTTCATCAGTCTGAATACAGCTACTGCGAGTCCTCCATCTTATAGTCAGTCAGCTTTGACCTCTTGTCACCATGGTCTGAATTAGGCTCATAAGATTAACAATGGCCTGAGGAGGCAATAGTATCCATAGCCTTAAGGTGAACAATGGCCTAAGGTGCTGAAACCTATCAAGAATGGGTCGTTAGCTATGGCCTTGGTGGTGAAGGCTTTTTTATTTGTCTGGGTACTTTGGAAAGCACACCCTGATAACAACTCACCAGCTGCAAACTGGGATGTGAAGAAGTGTCATCCACAGCCTCATATATGATAGAAGCAGGAAGACTCAACACAGCAACACAGCCTGTCAAGACTTCTCTGGGAAAATCCAAGAGGTTTTTTTTTCTTTCTCTTCTGGCTTCTGCAACTTTTGTAAAATGTCTCCAGAAAGTGTTTCTTTTATTATTACTCTAAACATAAAGACAGAGCAAGCAAAAAAGAAACGCAAAGTAATTGCTCACAAGGATAAAAGCAACCTCTCTATAAGTGTTTCTGTTTTTTAAAACAGAAAGTCGGCAGTTATGGAACGAGGCATATATCATTCTTATAAGTAGTGCACCATTATAAAACAGCAACTGTTGTTTTGAGTTTTGCACAATTGTAAAAGGTTAGTCATCGGGGCCTATATCTCAAGTTACAAACAACTGGTTACCTGTAGCTAAATTTTTCTTCAAAACAACCAAGACATAATTTAAATTAGATTGCAATTGTAACTAAACAGGAGATAATATCATTGCTTTTGGGAGTGTTTCTGTAACTTTTTATTATTTTTTATATTTCCACATGGTGCAATTCTTATAGTATTGTAGGTTCCCCCTACCCTCGGTAGCTGAAAGTGTCTATTTTCATTCATTTTAAATATTTAAAAAAATCATGATTACTTATTGCAAAATAGAATTAAAATTCATGATTACTTACTACAAAATAAAATTACACTGTTATGACTGTAAGTATTTTAGAAGTCACGATGGCAACTGTGGTTAATTACTTTCAAAAGTAACTTCTCAAGCTGCATAGGCATTAATCAAAGATCTTACTGAAGGCAGCAAAGCTTGCGTGTATATACCATGAAGTGATGCAAATCCCAGGCTAATCTGTGACATGCCAGCATCCTCATAATCTACATTTTGAAAATATCCACTTTTATTAAAATGGCAAGTCTGTGTCAGCTAACAGGAAGCAGGCATGTTTGGAGAGGTTTCTCAAGTACCAAACTATCTTTGGCTGGCATTTTGAATATTTTTCCGTGCGTATGTCAAAAGGGAGCTAACCTTTTTTTCAAAGCCTGTCTGACATCCAGTTAAATTGAAATGAAACACTAGGCTGCTTGAAAACGCCATTGTGCAACTAACACAGAGGAACCTTCTGATGCATTGTGGAGTTTGGAGAAAAGAGGAGGGTTGTGGAGAAGCACAGATTCCATCTTCCCATTGATCTTGCAGTGTTTTGAGATTATTATATAGACAGGCAGGCAGGCAGGCAGGCAGGCAGACAAGGAAGGAAGGAAGGAAGGAAGATGGATGGATGGACAGATGGACGGACAGATGGACGGACAGATCGATGACAGACAGACAGACAGACAGACAGACAGACAGACAGACAGACAGACAGACAGACAGACAGATTATGCACTAGATTATAGCTCAGTGCTTTTGTTTATTCTGTGAGCAAAACCAAATCGGTTACATTTTTCCGGAAGTGTTTAATGGGCCATTAGTTTACAATATGATCTACCCTTTATAGGGGCCCTGTTTGTTTGTTTGCTTGCTTGCTTGTTTGTTTTGTTATCATAATGATGACTTTTAAATTAATGAGCTTGCAGGGGAGGGGAACCTTATCTATCATCAGTATAACAAACAGAACATCAGCATTCACATTGATAGGATAGAATTTGTCTGTCTCAGTTGATGCATGTGTCCTTTTCCTAAGTTATATGGGGCCTGCATCATTCAGGTGCCTGCTAAACCATGAAGCTCTCTGGGCAATGTGGGGCTGGTCTTACTCCCCAAGCCTGCTCTGTTGGGAGGAAAACTGCCATGCACAGCAGGTGGAGCTTTCTTCCTTTCTTTCTTCCTTCCTTCCTTCCTTCTACCATCAACTCCTTCCTTCCTTCCTTCCTTCCTTCTACCATCAACTCCTTCCTTCCTTCCTTCCTTCCTTCCCTCCTTCCTTCTACCATAAACTCCTTCCTTCCTTCCTTCTACCATAAACTCCTTCCTTCCTTCCCTTCTTCCTTCCTTCCCTCCTTCCTTCCTTCCTTCCTTCCTTCCTTCCTTCTAATTTGCATTTATTGATTTGGGTCCCACCCTTGGGAGCAGCAGAAGGTGTGATAGCCCTTCTTCAAATATCTGAAGATGGCTACCACATCACCTCTCAGCCTTCCCTCCTCCAGGCTAAACATGCTCAGCTCCGTCACCATTTTCTCATGTGGCTTATGGTCTTTATCTAGCAAAATCAAAACTAGACTATGGGTGATACCTTAATGGGCTGCTAGTAGAAAAATTAAAAAAAAAGGTTGCTGAGCTTTTGAGAGCACAAGCCCTCTTTTTCAAAGCAGGTATTAAAGTCCAGTTTGTTAACCTTCTTAAACTCTGGTGCCCAGAAATGGTTACAGTAGCAGGTGATGTCTGACTAAAGCGGCATAGATCAGTAGTACTACTTCACTTGAAGCAAAAAAATACAGAACAAGAAAACACCTAAATACAGAAAGGCAATATGTATTTTTCCTCCTCTGCTGAGTAGCTAGAAACGCTTCAGAAGCCTATTGCTGTATTTGGAATGATTAATCTCTATTGCAGATATGTTTCACTCTCCATAGTGAAAACCATCCATATTGGTTGCAACTTGCACCCCTAAAAATAAAAGTTCGAAGTGAGTCCTTAAAGGCCAAGATCCAGGTGTGACAAATTTAATGAAATGCTCTTAATTGTAACTATCTGTCCTTTGGAGCTGTTCCTTTCTCATGCAGGCTGATCCGAAAGGCCTATAGGTAAAACACTAAATTGTTTTCCATCACCACTGATGGGCTATTATTTGCCCTGTCATATTGGCAAGCCCCTGGTCGAGCGTGGATTAATGTGACCTGACAAGGTGTTCTGACATTGCAATAATTAAAATATCGATGAATATGCAGCTAGTTTCTTCTGGCTTCCCCATCGATCACATGAGGAAGCCAGTGCGAAAAACCTCCATCAGAACCATTGGACAGAAATTGTGCCGTCTGGTTGCCAAGCTGGAAACAAAGCGATTTTAGTTGAGCTGGAAAGAATGTCAGCACTAAGCTGAATGAAAAGAGCAAAGGATCCAAAGAGGGGAATTTAAAGTCTTCCATAACAACACATCCTCCTACTTGTTACTTTTACTTTTAGGAGAGTGGAGTTGCCAAACTTAAAAAAGTATTAGTCACAGATGGTGACAGAACCTGAACAAATTCACATCACTCAAGGTCAGGTGGGTTTCTTATATTTTAAGCGAACATTTGAACTAGTTGCTCTAGGGAAATTACAAACTGACTCTTCAAGTGTATGTGATGTCTTTAAGCAGTGCCTTCCTCCTCTCATGCTTAGGGAGAAACTGTGAAGTTGGGTCTCTGTTATTTTCTAGCCCACATGTGTTAGGGTTTTCTAGAACAATCTGAAACCTGTTTCACACCTGTGTGCTTGTGTGAATGCCATAGATACCCAGCAACTTTCCGGAGCTGCAAACAAAGCTTCCTTTGGCTTTTGTTCTGAGGAAACTACAGGGTACATTAAGTTTGGAAATATCACTGTTTTGGACTGTAATTTCCAAAATCCTCCAACTTGTGACAAGAGTGCAGCGGAGGTGGCCAGTGGGGTATGTTCCCCAGGCACCACTCTGGAGGTGGGGCGGGACACCAAAATGACAAAATAATATAGTATTTGTACTTTGTCCTATTACACAGACAGACTCTAAAAAATATTTCCATGCTCTGCCTCCATAGGGGAAGAAATGTTATCCCCTTCAGATTTTGATGAGTTTAATACTCTTGTTGCATCTTGTCATTGGTCAGTCTGCCTAAAGATGATGGGAACTGGAGGATAATAGGGCCCTCAGTGCTGCTAAAACCGTGAAGTGATACACCTTTGTTTGATTACAAAAATAATCAGTTTCTTTTGAGCATAAATATATGGGACGGCACATTGACCTACCATCAGCAAGAGAGGAAAGTAAAACTGGACACTCTTCTTAAATTTCTTGGTTGTAGAATCCCTACACATTTCTGCAGTCAAAAGTCATGGAATTTAGTTTGTGAAGAAATATTTATGTCTTGCTTATTGTCAATGAACATCTGAAGCATGTTCGTATCTGGACATTACACGAAAAGATCTCAGAAAGATGACAGTCTATGTGGGTGTGGGTGTCTCAAAATCCAATGGGAACCGAAAGCCAGATGAGTTTAACAACATGACAGATGGGAACAACAGGGAGATAGCTTAACAAACCCCTGAGTCCGTTCCCAGCGATTTAGAACAGCATCCAAATGCAGCACAGTATTGTGGACCTTATTTTGGAAGATGTTCATGTGCTGAGGTGTGACATTTCCACCACCCAATCAGCTGTGGTTTCAGCCAGCATGTTTTAACAAAACTGCTAATCTACCCAGTTCGTCTCAGGGCCTCTCAATGGCTGAGTGACAGAAGGAAAATAGCTGTTGCAAAAACAACCACACAGCACCATTTTATCTACTCTACGCTGCTCCGGAATAATGGCTTGGAGGTCAATGGGCTGCTTGCTTGTGACTAAAAGGAAAAGAATAAATCTTGACAGAAACTCTTTAAGATTCATTCTTGGAAAGGTTGTCTCCTCTCTATTTCCTGGAGTTTAGAAAGACCCGTTCAGTCGGTTGCAGAGCCATCTTGCCATATAAAATATGTGCTTGGGCCAGAGGGTCCGCTAATGGATGCTTTATCATCTACAGCTGCTTATGTTCTTGCATAGGTAGTTCCTCCATGGAGCTAGACATCATGATTGTCTCTGCACTTCATTTCATCCATCAACACGGAAAAACATAATGCATAATGATGCATCATCAGCATACCGAGACTTCATTTTAAGATGATCTTGGAACACAGCTGCTGTCCTTGTTTTAATCAGGCAAGACTGGAATTCTTCATGAAGAATAGACCTCCTTTCCAAGGCCTCTTGGGCAAGAGCCAGCAAAACCCGGAGCAAATAGCCAATTGTACTCAGGAAAGATTTTGAAGCTGAGACTACAGTACTTTGGCCACCTCATGAGGAGAGAGGACTCCTTGGAAAAGTCCCTGATGTTGGGAAAGATTGAAGTAAAGGGGGATGGTAGAGAATGAGATGGTTCGACGGTGTCATTGATGGAACTAACATGGATTTGACCAATCTCCGGGAGGCAGTGGAAGACAGGAGGGCCTGGCGTGCTCTCGTCCATGGAGTCACGAAGAGTTAGGCATGACTTAACAATTCAGCCACCGCCGCCACCACCACCACCATGGATTCTGCTTCCCACTCTCCTCTCTTCCTAAGCCGGGGGATGTAGATCCTTCCAATTATAGTTGGATTCAGACTCCCATCAGCATGACCATGTACCAAGGATGATGTGAGTTGTAGTGCAACAGCATCTGGATGCCCCAATTCAAAGGCTAGTTCCCTTCTTTCTTAAACCCCCTTTGTTCCAATTTACACTGCAAGGAAGTCTTCTGCTCTGTTAGAACAGGAGATGCTGGTTATTGTCGAATTTCTGCCTCAAAATGGTGGCAAGCTTTAGGAATTATAAAATTAAAATTAAAGCCGAAAAGAATTGCTAGCTTTCCTTCTTCCCATAGTACTGGAGCTCAGACATTGGGATTATCCTCCCCTTCCCTCTCCCATTTACTTAGATGGTGGTGTAGGAGTAGTGGTTATACGCATAAGGATAAAGAAGGAGAAAGAGATCTTCCCCTCTTCCCCTCTTCCCCTTACTGTTCTTCCATCACTATCCTGGTAAGACGTTGCTTGGTGCGACAGTATTATAGCATTTTTTTCTACTAGACGTATTTTCTATATTTGGGCTGAAATATTTGCCCCAGATGATATGATTATGAGAAGAG
This sequence comes from Phrynocephalus versicolor, assembly GCA_023846285.1. Classification (NCBI taxonomy): domain Eukaryota; kingdom Metazoa; phylum Chordata; class Lepidosauria; order Squamata; family Agamidae; genus Phrynocephalus; species Phrynocephalus versicolor. The sequence goes on from JAHTLZ010002322.1 coordinate 28,787, forward strand.
GGCAAAAACATTCACTATATATTGGATTAATCCAATGGATAGAGGGCAAGAAAACATCTAAGAATTTGGAGGTGTGATAGGTTTACCTTAAATATGAGGTAGCTGAGAGTGATTTTTGTTTTGTTTGTTGAGAGAGCGAG
>JAHTLZ010002324.1:0-11197 GCA_023846285.1 Phrynocephalus versicolor
AAAAATAATCCACGCGTGGGACCACTGCCCCAGCCTGGAGTCCAACACTATGGAAGAGAACCCTTTCAGGATCTACAGATAGACTTTGCTGAATTGCCTCAGTGTGGACAATTTCGTTATTTGTTGGTGGCAGTTTGTACATTCACAGGATGGGCTGAGGCAACACCAACAAAGACAGAGCAGGCTAGTGAAGTCATCAGATGGCTTTTGAGAGATCACCTTTGTCGTCACGGGATACCCTACTCATTGGGCTCAGACAATGGACCAGCCTTTGTTCACAAGGTTCTACAGGGGTTGGCAGAAGCCCTACAGATTAAGTGGAACCTTCACACTGCATACAGACCCCAAAGTTCAGGTCGAGTCGAGAGAATGAACAGAACTTTGAAGTCTCACTTGTCTAAATTGGTTCAGGAAACAGGGAAAGGCTGGGTGGAAATGCTTCCCCTTGCCTTGTTCAGGTCAAGAACTACTCCTTTGAAACACATTGGCATTTCCCCCTTTGAGCTTGTCTACGGACGACCTGTTCCTATTTCATATGGAATTCGTCCTGAAAGAGTAGCTTCCTTGACACATGCTCGATATCTTCAGTTGCTTGGCCAGTGTCTCTCTTCTCTACACAGATATACTCTGGAGAAACTTCCCATCCTGTTACAAGAACCCGTCCACAAGTTTCATGTGGGAGATTCGGTTTGGGTGAAAGATTGGCAGCACCTTTCTCTTCGTCCGAAGTGGAGGGGCCCATTCGTGATTCTTTTGCAGACCCCCACGGCAGTGAAAGTGGCCGAAATCACCCCTTGGATTCATCATACCCGCGTTAAGTTGGCAGTTCCAGAGCCAGCAGACGAGGAGGTCCAACCAGAAGACGACCCTGCACCCGAGAGGGACCAGACCGGTGCCGTCCCGCCAGCAGACGACCCTGATGACATCAACCCTGATGACATCAACCCAGATGACATCAACCCAGATGACATCAACCCAGATGACATCGACCCAGATGGCATCGACCTAGATGACCTCACCCAGGAAGGAGTACAACCCAGCGACCCTGCCCTGTGGTCGTCACACCCTGATCCTGAGGACACTCTGCGTCTGACACTTCGGAGAATCCCAACGCCATCCGCTGATTCTCCTTGCACCTCAGGTTGACAGATTAAAATCCTGTCTTCCTGCCTCTTTTTCTCTTTTTCTCTCTGTTGTTTTATGGGGGGAGAGGGGGCTTTGCCAGCACCTGACTTTTACTTTGAAGTGAGGCTGACAGACCAGCAACTTCACCCTTTATACCCTTTTCGCCAGAACAGAGAACTAGCTGTTTTTGAATCTGGTGACATCATCACTGTTTTAAGCCCCTGGCAAACGCCAACGTGTGCGAGACTGTACACTTGTGGGTGTTTGCACATATTTTTCTTGAGTGACGAACCAGAAGAGCTCGTCTTGCCTCACACACATACCAGCCCCCAACACCCACCAGGACAGATTGGCGCTTATCTGCGCACAGTGGGCTACGGAGCTGATTCCTATCACCCTGTTACCTGGTCTCGAGGTTTGGTTCGTCAATTGGCAAGAGAATATTCTGAAGCCTTTGCAGCCTTGCAGAGAGACACTAATTATTGATTTTTGATTTCTGCTTTTATAGACTATTGGTGTTTATTCTAAAAATGTTTGTGGAGGCACCCATTTGGGTTTGGATCGTGGCACCTTTTGCCTTCATAATTTGTATGGTAGTCATACTGTGCCACTGGAAACACAGACTGTGGGGATTCCCTAGAGTAGAAGGGACCCTAGCTATTTTACTTATAATACCCATTTGCCTTACAGCACCAGTCCAGCCTCAGGTACGAACATGTGCCCCTTGCATAGTGAACACCATGAAAGATGGCAAAGTGACAAGCACTCTGATTTTCAGAGTGTGAACATGCTGGGACCATCTGTCAAAGTAAAGGCATGGTGTATCACCTTTGCAATGATACTTCAGGCACCTCTCACTGTTATAGGCCTGAAGTCCCGATTCGTTATAATTATTCTGTGTGGGCAGGCATGGCAAAAACTGCGGTTCCCCTAAGGAGAAACCCAGCCGGTGGGGGACGTCTTCTTTACTTAAATTCTACGGTAGTTTTGAAGCAAAGCACTGAGCAAGTTCAACTTGTGTTTAAAGCTTGCATAGTGACTGTCTTTGGTCTAGGCCCCTGGTGTCATACTTCAGACGGCTACTATAATGCAAAAGCCAAATATATATGCCAACCCCACAAAGGATGGAAATTTGGGAATCCTGAAAAGTGGACACCTTGTGAAGCAAGTGCCGCTTGCAAAAGCTGGACGTGTGTGTGTGAACACACAGGAAGGGGTCACCTTCAACCCTTTACACCCTGTGAACACATAACATTTTTCCGCAGGGGTGACGACAACACTGTGATTCTGGGCATCAATAGAACACATCCTACCATTGAAGTCTATGGGTTTGGCATAGATGCTACAGGGTTTAACCCAAAGGGGTACATTACGGTTACTCGCACTACTCTGCGAGAAGGGAAAAGGAGGAATCACACCTGGACTGAAGGTGGTAGCGCCTTAGACAGGTTGCAGGATGATTCCCTGGAAATCCCAGACATTGCAAAAAATTCTTTTGTTGGATTGGCACAATCAATAGCCACTGAATTGGGAGTTTCAGATTGTTATGTTTGTGGCGGTACCAATATGGGCCAAGCTTGGCCATGGGAAGCTATGGAAATCAATCCAGAGCTGTTCAATAATTTGTCCCGGATGGGAAATTTCACCACAAGGGATTATCCCCAAAAGTTAGTGTGGACTATTTCCACTGAGTTGGTTGGTCAAGTGTGCTTCTCACAGGAGGGCACCATCCCTGTAGGTTCCTTGGCTTGTCTAGGGACTTGGGAAAAAGGTGCCTGGAAGTCACCCTCAGGTATGCCACCACCTGCAAAGCTGACCGGTGCGCTCTTGTCCTACATTTATTCAGGCCTTCCCGTGCCTTGGGAAGCTCCCATAAATTTATACTGGATATGTGGTAGTTTTGCTTACGAAATGCTGCCAGCCAGCTGGTCTGGCTCCTGTGTCCTAGGGTTCATAAAACCCTCATTTTTCCTAATTCCTACAGCACCACAACAATCCCTTGCCGCTCCCGTGTATGGCCCCTTGTCCAGAGAGAAGCGGGGAAGCTTAAAGCGGGAGGGAACACCTTTTGAAGGTTTTGACTGTAAGCATCCGGATCAATACCATGGGGACATATGGGATTCGGAACGCATCATTTGTGTTTACGGCCCTGCCACTTGGGCCGCAGATGGGAGCTGGGGATATAGGACTCCTATTTACATGCTTAATCGAATTATCCGATTACAAGCAGTTTTAGATTTGGCGGGGCAGCGCATCTCTTCAGCGCTGACCGCGTTAGCCGTTGCCACTGACAAATTGCGGACAGCAGTCTATCAAAATAGGCTTGCTCTCGACTATCTGTTAGCGGCGGAAAACGGCGTGTGTGGTAAGTGGAATATGACGAACTGCTGTCTCGAGATTGACCCGGTTGGTGACGTCATAAACCAACTCACCACAGAAATCAAACAACTCACAGTTAACCCTGCTCAGGAATGGAAAGGGTTGCAGTTAGGTTGCAAGACCTCCTCCCAGGAGGTTGGTTTAAAGCCATCATTGGTATGATAGTTGCCCCATTATGTATTCTGCTTTTGATATGTTTATTCGCCCCTTGCTTGATTAAGTTCCTTCAAACTTCTATCCTTCGCATGGTGACAAAGCGCGCTGCACCAGAAATGCTCGCGCTGTTGCAAGACTATGACAGAAGTCGAGAACAACAGCCTTTGGGTAATTTACTGCCGTAAATTCCAAAAATCTCGTTCAGGGGGGAGTGAAGGGTATGGATCAAGCATGTATCTGTATTAGTAACCTCCAGGCATTGACAGGCCTCATAGCAATATATATATATATCCCAAGCTGTGCCTTGCATATTGACAGGCCTCATAGCAATATATATATTCCAAGCTATGCCTTGCAAAAGCATAAGCCACACACATTATATATATTTAGAGGAAATGATATTAATAAGCACACATATATATATGTCCTTTGTATTATTATTCACATATGTATTCTGCAAACAAGCTTTTGTCAAGCTTTAAAAGAAAGGGCTTCTGTTACAAAATTAGCTGAGAAAGCAGCAATAAGATTCAAAGATTCAAAGATCCAATTATTTTTCTATGTAAGCTTTGATGCTTTTCACAAGTTAATTATAGCTAAGACAGCCAAGAAAGCCTTATCTCTGAACTAGAGGCAGAGGCAGCCTGGCATCCATCACTTGTCAACCTCCAAGGCCATAACGCTCTTGCAGCTCAGTGTAACTCTGTGCTACCCAGTTCAAACAGACACTCCAATTAAAATATTTAGTTGTTGCCAAAAAGTGCAAAATAAATGACCAAGAGTACCAATTAATGTTTAATGTGTGTTACAGATGTATATGACGTAGAATGCAGATGGGAGGGGGAAGGAGGAGAAATGTGATACTATAAGACCTGTTGCTTTCTCTTTGTCCGGTGGAGTTTTCATTCGGTCCTTGTCGAGTGAGAATTCCCTTTGGTTGGCAACCAAATAATAAATCACTTTCCTGAAGACCAGGCTGTTTATTGCGTCTGCATAGCTCTTCTTTTTTTACCGGCAAAGGACCCAAGATACAGCTATTGCAAACAGCTGTTCATCATTCTTTCGGCAAAGGACCCAAGAGACAGCTATTGCAAACAGCTGTTCATCATTCCTTTCATTTGGTGGAGATGCCGGGGAATTGGTCGCAATTAAAGGGAGCTTGCAGAGTCTGGCTAGGCAATGATGTCAGGTCCGTGCTGAATTGAATCACTTCCAGTCGACACTTCACCGCTTGTGAGGGGAAAAGAATTCGACTCAGTGCCAGACCATCCATCATCGCCGGAGGAAACTGAGACCGGCCGGAGAGGGGGGGGGGACAAGACTGCAGAACAGAAGGAATCTGGTAAGATAAAGCAACCGGTTGTATTGTGGGTGGAAAGGATTTATGTCCAGGAGCCCCGGGGAGGGAAGGAGACGAGAAGGGACGACGGCGTCCCTAGGTTCCCGCGAACCGGGGGACGAAGAGTTGAGAGACTCGGAGGTCCCCTAAGGGTGGAAAGGGCTTCTGCCCAGTACCCTAGAGTTCACCTCCCCAAGTGTTTGAAGAATTAGAAGCAGAGCACTGCTCTGGCTTCCTCATAGAATTTATTGATGTTTGAATATATGTGTGGGTATTAAGTTGAATTCTTTTTGGTAACCACAGGGAAGTGGCCATTCCCTGTGTCTAAGCAGAGGCAAAGACTGGCAATCTTTGCCCCACAATACCAACGGAGTGACACCGTCTCCGTTTGATTTTAGAGAAGATAAAAAGCTTTTATCTCTAGGCAGTGGGGGTAGTCAGGTTGGTTGGGGGAATGATATGTGGGTGATTTGTGTGATCAAATGGGATCAGTGATTGTCTGGTGAGTGGGCCGGGGTGCTCATTAGGACATACCCCTTGGCGAAGTGAGTCTGGACGCGCAATTTCCAAGCCAGGGAGACCTACTTGGGTCGCGTCAGTATCGCATGTGTGTGTGTGTGATGTGTAATTAATTGCCTAGGTGCGATCCTGTTTGGTATTTTGTGGGAGAATCTATAGGTGCACAACTACAACATATAAAATGGGAGCAGAACACAGCAAACCAAGCACTCCCTTGATGTGCCTGGTGGCAAATTGGAAGTCCGCCACTAGAGACTATGACTTTGGTATCACTATGCGCAAAGAGCGTCTGCTAACTTTGTGTAGAGTGGAATGGCCTATCCTTCATCCTGGTTGGCCAGCCCATGGGTCCTTTGATGAGCAGCTCATCCGTCAGCTCTGGCTGATCATTCTCAAAGATTTCCCAGAGCATATTCCATACATTGAAATGTGGAGAGGAAATGTAAAACGGAACCCATCCTGGTTAAAAGCATGCAGAAACCTTCCACCACAAGCTAAGATTCTAGCCCTCAATAAGAACAAACCAGTTTTAGCTTGTTAACAAGAAGAATATGATTCCCTGCCTCCCCCATATGTCCCTGGAGCTGTACCAGCGCCAAACCCTCCTCCTAACCCGGGGGGCAACCCAGCACTCCCGTCAGGGCGCCCAGCAGATGTTGACCCAAAGCCAGAGTCGCAGCCTGACTCACCCTTGAGCAGAGACTTGGCAGCAGCAGGAGGAAAGGTGAGAGATAAAGAGAAAGACAAAGAAGGGGAGCAAGGGAAGTCAAGAGAAAGAAAGAGAGAGAGAGGAAGAGGAGGCGAAGGTAGGCGAAGCTCCAGCAGAGAGAGTGAAGGAGATGAAGGAGACTGGGAAGATGTGTCCGCCTTTTACAGGCGATTGAGAGGAGACAGAGAGTGGACAGAAGAGGAACATGGAAGGGTGGAGGATTTGTTGAGCAAATATAAGGATAAATTTGAAGTCTCAGACCACCTTTTGAGGGCAGCAGGGGAGAAGGACTGGAAGAAGAGACAGAGGCACCTTTTGAGGGCACTTGATGCAGCTGACCGCCTGGCCATGGCAGAAGGGGCTCATGCCAATGTGCTGCCCCTCAGGCGAGTTTATGACCCCGTCACCCCAGGTCAAAATGCCCCCTGCACCTCCACCATGCAACATATACCTTTCACAAGCTTAGACATCATAAACTGGAAGAATTCTCTTCCTAGTCTGGACGATGACCCAGATCGGGTGTTCAGCACATTGGATAGTGTGTTTAGTGTTTACACCCCAAATTTTGAGGATGTTCAACATCTGCTCCGTGGGCTTTTCACTGCGGAACAGACGAGGAAAATCATAGAGGCAGCTAGGAAATATCGCACTGCCCAAGGAGATAACCCAGGTCAGGTGAATGAAGCCATCCCCACCACTGTGCCTGATTGGGACTATAATACTGATGGGGGAATAGCCTCTTTGAAAAAATATCAGGCAGCAATCCTCCAGGGGGTCAGAGCAGCGGGGCAGAAAAAGATTAATATGTCAAAAGTGAATGAAATCATTCAGAAGGCAGATGAACCGCCAGGAGAATTTCTAGATCGTTTATACCTAGCATTCAGGAAATTCACCCCAATTGATCCCGGAGACACAGGGATGGAGAATATTGTTAAAACTGTTTTTATTGCCCAATCCGCTCCTGATATACGTCGTAAAATTAAAAAGACAGAGAATTTCATGGGGCAGTCCCTATCGTGGTTGCTGCAGTCCGCGCAAAGTACTTTTAATAATAGAGAAGAAGAACAGGGCCCCCAGAAAAGTAAAACTGCAGTGAAGAAAATCATGGCTTTAAATCCAGTCCCTGAGCCTAGATGGAGACCCTTAACACGGGACACTTGCAGAATATGTGGCAAGGTAGGGCATTGGGCCAAAGACTGTTATCGAAACCCAGAGAACCGAAACCAGGGGAATTTCAAAAGGGGAGCATTCCGCCAATCCTGGCAGCCACAAGCACATGCTAGATATCCCGTCGTTAATTCGCCCAGCCACCAGCCCGGCTATAGGCATTCGATGCAGGGACTCCCACGATATAATCAGCCTGCCCCATATCAGCAAAATCTGATGCAAAACCCAAATCAGCAAGCAGGGCAAGCTCAGTTCCAACAACAGCCCCCATTCCAGCAAGGAGCCCAGATGTCCCAGACGCTCCCTAGACCTCAGAGAGGACAGGGACCTGCCTGGACACCGCCTTACCAAGGCATGATGGCTTTAGAAGAGGAGGAAGATCAATATTGAAGGCGACAAGGTTCGGGCTCCCGCGAACCTACTGTCAGCATATTGACAGGGAGCACCACCACCCAATTTTTGATAGATACAGGAGCCAGCTATTCAGTGATTCCAGACCTCGTTAACTCCCTGGATCGGACACGTTCAGTTAATATAATGGGAGCCACAGGAAAAGCACAGCGGGCTTACTTCATGAAGCCCATTGAGTGCAAACTGGATGGCCACACTGTCCAGCACAAATTCCTGCACATGCCAAACTGTCCCCTCCCTCTTTTGGGACGCGATCTACTTTTCAAATTAGGCGCCCAAATCACTTTTACTCCAGAGGGAGAAGTTCATTTGACAACAAACCCCACTGAGCCCTCTGGTGAACTGTGTAGAATATCCCTTGAAAGAGAGATGGCGATTGTTACTAGTGAAAGAGGAGCCAAGCCAGATTCCACGTGAAATTCTAGACCACGTGAACCCACAAGTTTGGGCTGAGGGAAACCCTCCAGGGATGGCACGAAATATCCCACCGTTTGTAGTTCAATTAAAGCCCATGGCCACCCCAGTTTCTGTCCCACAGTATGCTATTGGAAGAGCAGCGGCAGAGGGTATTTGGGTCCATTTAGAGAGACTGATCAAATATGGCATTCTTGTTCCATGCCAGTCTGAATGGAACACTCCCCTTTTGCCTGTGAAAAAGGAGGATGGGTCCTACCGCCCGGTTCAAGACCTCAGATTGGTGAACCAGGCCGTGGAGACCATTTTTCCCTCGGTACCAAACCCCTATACACTTCTGAGCTTAGTGCCACCAGAAGCAGCATTTTTCACCGTCCTGGACCTCAAAGATGCCTATTTTTGTTGCCGCGTAGCGCCCCAAAGTCAACACCTTTTTGCCTTTCAGTGGGAGGACCCCCACACAGGGACAAAGGGCCAATTCTGTTGGACCCGTTTAGCCCAAGGATTCAAAAATTCCGCGACCTTGTTTGGGGTAGCCCTAGCTTCAGATTTGGCCTCCTTCCCAAAGAAGAAGGGACAAGTGATTTTACAATATGTAGATGACATTCTGGCAGGAGCAGAGACAAAAGCTGATTGCCAGCAGCTTACCATAGATCTCCTCAATCATTTGGCAGATGCAGGGTACCGGGTTTCTCAAAAGAAAGCCCAAATTTGTCAAGAGACTGTACGTTACTTAGGGTTTGATATTTCCCGCCAGAAGCGCCAACTCCGCGAGGAGCGGAAGCAATCTATAATACAGATTCCGGCGCCAACCACAAGAAAGGAGCTCCGTGGCTTTCCGGGAGCTGCGGGTTTCTGTAGAATTTGGATACCAAATTTCAGCCTCACGGCTAAACCACTGCATTTGTCCACGCGAGGACCCGAAACGGATCCTTTTGTTTGGGGCCCTGAACAGCAAGAAAGCTTTCTGGCCATCAAAAGAGCTTTGGTAGAGGCCCCAGCGCTAGGTCTCCCAGACCCGTCTAAGCCATTTTACCTGTTTTCAGATGAGGAGGAAGGCGTGGCGAAAGGAGTTTTGTGTCAGAAATTAGGCAGTTGGCAGCAGCTTGTGGCATATCTGTCTGAGAAATTAACCCCAACAGAACAAGGGCTTCCCTTTTGTATGAGAGGAGTTGTAGCTCTGGCAGCGCTTCTAAAGAAAGCGGATAAATTCACTTTCGGCCAGCCGACTCACTGTATCACCCGCCATGCCGTCTTGCCATTGCTAGACGCCAAAGGGGGATACCATCTTTCCCAAGCCGCTATGATTAAATGTCAGAAACTATTCTCCAGAGCAGGACTGACTTTCCAAACTACTGAGGGTCTGAATCCAGCAACTTTGTTGCCAATTAGCAATCAGCCTGCAGCTCACGACTGCATTCAGACCATGGATGAAATTTACTCATCTCGCCCTGATCTCAAAGACACCCCAAATCCCACCTGGAAAAATTGGTTCGTTGATGGAAGCAGTTCCATAATAGAGGGGACAAGGAGAGCGGGCTATGCCATTGTAGAATTGGATGACACTGTGATTGAGGCACAACAGCTACCCCCCCGGGACATCTGCCCAGCTGGCAGAATTGATTGCTCTAACCTGGGCGCTTGAACTGTCAGAGGGAAGGGACATCAACATTTTTACTGACTCTAAATATGCCTTTTTGACTTTACATGCACATGGTGCATTGTGGAAGGAGAGGGGACTTCTTACATCGGAAGGAAGTTCCGTAGCACACCCTGATATTTTACTAAGGCTTCTTGATGCAGTCTGGAAGCCCAGAAGAGTGTCTGTGATACATTGCAAGGGACACACGGCTGGCCTCAGCCTTGAGGCTAGGGGAAACAGGCTGGCAGATAGGATTGCCAAACAAGCAGCACAAAGTGATTTGTTATTTGAACTCAGTTTAATTCCCCTGGACATTTTGCCACCCAGTTCACCAGTCTATTCCCGGGCAGAGGAGCAGTTTGCTAGGGAACAGGACTTGTCACGAAATGAGGAAGGCTGGTATGTCATGCCAGATGGACAATTGTGGGTGCCTGAAAGTCTAGCTTGTAAGGTCATACAAAATCATCATGAGGGCACACACCAAGGACCGGACGTAGCTTATCATCACCTCAGCCCCTATTTGTATATCGCCCGGTTACGTCAAATTGCTGCCAATGTATCCAGGCGATGTGTCCTTTGCCAGAAAAATAATCCACGCGTGGGACCACTGCCCCAGCCTGGAGTCCAACACTATGGAAGAGAACCCTTTCAGGATCTACAGATAGACTTTGCTGAATTGCCTCAGTGTGGACAATTTCGTTATTTGTTGGTGGCAGTTTGTACATTCACAGGATGGGCTGAGGCAACACCAACAAAGACAGAGCAGGCTAGTGAAGTCATCAGATGGCTTTTGAGAGATCACCTTTGTCGTCACGGGATACCCTACTCATTGGGCTCAGACAATGGACCAGCCTTTGTTCACAAGGTTCTACAGGGGTTGGCAGAAGCCCTACAGATTAAGTGGAACCTTCACACTGCATACAGACCCCAAAGTTCAGGTCGAGTCGAGAGAATGAACAGAACTTTGAAGTCTCACTTGTCTAAATTGGTTCAGGAAACAGGGAAAGGCTGGGTGGAAATGCTTCCCCTTGCCTTGTTCAGGTCAAGAACTACTCCTTTGAAACACATTGGCATTTCCCCCTTTGAGCTTGTCTACGGACGACCTGTTCCTATTTCATATGGAATTCGTCCTGAAAGAGTAGCTTCCTTGACACATGCTCGATATCTTCAGTTGCTTGGCCAGTGTCTCTCTTCTCTACACAGATATACTCTGGAGAAACTTCCCATCCTGTTACAAGAACCCGTCCACAAGTTTCATGTGGGAGATTCGGTTTGGGTGAAAGATTGGCAGCACCTTTCTCTTCGTCCGAAGTGGAGGGGCCCATTCGTGATTCTT
>JAHTLZ010002325.1:1084-13975 GCA_023846285.1 Phrynocephalus versicolor
GGTGAATTTGAGTAAAATAAATGCTAATCATCATTTGAATGTTCATTGGAAATGTGACAAGAAACTAGGTACATATTTTCCTATGTGGTGGGAATGTGAAGAGATACAAAAATTTTGAAAGCAGAGTTAAAAAGAAATATGTTTTATGATATATGGGGTAGATTTATTGAATATGTGCCTGCAAGAGGTAAAGGTAAAGCTCCAGTGCAACAATGAATTCAGTTCTTGGGTGGGGGGGACAATAACGATTAAGATTATTTAAGAGGTCCTGTGGGTGGAGGGGAGCACTGTTGTTTTTGTATTTTTGTATTTGCTGTAGTTTGTATTTTTAAAACAAATCATATTTATTTAAAAAAAGAAAAATGTTCCATGTGCCTGCTAACAAATGTTTGGTAAAAGAGCATAAGGAGAGGGAAAAACAGCTGTTTCACAAACCCTCATCCCAAGCACTATGAATGGAGGAGACTGGCAAGATTTTTGCCTCAGATTAGAATATGAAGTTGAATATATAGAATATAAACAAACAAATAAAATATCAAACTCTTCTCATTGCTCCTTCCCTGTGATTTTCTTTACATGAGAGTCTTTTTGCAACATTTTGGAGCAACATTCTTCAGGAGAGGACCAGATTTACCAGACCAAAGATTGTTGCTGGAGCGGATCCTGGGGAAAAAGGAGTGGTGGCAATCCCCACATGGGAAGCCTGGGATCCAGGGGTCCAGCATGGGAATGTGGGGTTGGGTGGGGGACACCTGGACATGGAAATGGGCACCAGGAGGGGGCAGCCCCATTGGCGCACAGCACATTCCAAGAGGCTGTCCCAGAGGAATTAAAGAGAGGGTCCGAGGAGGACAACCCCCCTTTTCCCTCCGTCACTGAGTAGCAGAGCAGGTCAGTATTGACTCCCATGCATTGCCGCCATCTTGGAAGACTGTGTGGGCAAGCCAGGTCATGTCCTGGGATCTCATTCACTCCCCCTTTCATGTTCAGGCACGGGCGGGATTAAGGCTGAGGGTGAATCTCCTGAAGAGCTGTAGTGGCCAGGGTGTGTGACTTATCGGGTGGAGAGGAGACCTTTCCCCACCACCACCTTATCTGCTTAAGTAGGGAGCAGAAGCTGCTGCTTTGAGGCAAGGTTCGCTCCTGGCAATTGCCGCCCTCCCGGTTCCTGGATCTAATGAGGCTCCCCTCTCACATGCAGTTGCCTTCTCCTGGCACACTGGGCAATCCCCTTCCAGTGCCACTGACAGCCCAGGGATTCTCCTGCAGGTGACTGGCAGGAGGCTTCCCCTTAACCCAAATTAGGATCGGGTGCGGGGGACATGAACCAGCTGCCATCTGGGGCTCTTGTCCTCTGGCGCTCATTGTGCTGTCGCCCACAGGCACACCCACAACTGGGAATTCCCTTGATGCTGCCATGACATCAGTGGGGCTAGCCACATGCACAGTCAGACTCCTGGTGGCTGAGGCTCACCCCCTCCCCGCCCCTGGAACCAGGTAGCCACAATGCCACTCTGTACCTGGGAGGAACGGAGAGCCCTCATCCACCCCTTTAGTTTTTTGCTATTTTCCCTTCACCCACATTGGAACTCTGCATGGGGGGAGCACACATGGCTGCCTTTTAGGAGCGCTGAGGCCTGCATGGGTGGAGAGAACTCCTGGTGTGTCCTCTCTCCAGGAGCTGGGGTCAGCTACCCTTGCTTTCCCACCCTTGACCTTGGCACAGGGAGCCTGCACGGAAGCTGCACAAGGATGGCAGCTCCCGCAAGGCTTGTAGAACTGACCCAGCACCGCAGCCTTGCTAGCATGCACCTACACATTCAAATTGTATAACTGGTTTTATGAAGAGTTAGCATATTTTGAAGAGTAGCATTGTAATGTATGGATAAATACAAGAACTGGAGAAGAAACATAGCTATGCCAAAAAAAGTCACCATTAGAGATGGGCACGACTCAGGAAAATCACGTTTTCGAGTTGTCGTGTGTCGGAGGCAGCCCGTGTCGGCTCGTTTCCGTTTTTCGCGAAAAAACGCAAAAATTAGTCGGTTCGTGTTTTTGTTTTTTCGTTATCGTTATACTGGTTTTTTGGGGGGGTAGCGGGCTCCTGGAGGCACCTCTGTGGGGTGGGTGCCTCCGCCGGCCCGCTATAAAGGGAAAGTTGGCTCCTGGAGGCACCCGTGGGTGCCTCCTATCCTCACCCACTAGGAAGGGACAGCAGCAAGAGGCTCCAAGAGACCCCTCAACATGGGGGTCTCCCCTCCTCACCTGCTGCTGCTGCAAAATGGCATGCATAACCATATGGCTATGCATACCATTTGAAGGCAGAGACCCGCTCAAGTACCTGATCCCCTGGTACGAGCGTGTCGCACCTGCCATGTCCCACAAAGAAGGGAATCGTACTTGCGTGTGTAGTGCAATGCAAGTAGATCTGGCTATGGGCTAAGGTGGGTTTAGTCCAAGGGCTAGGGTTAGGCTAATGACGGGTAAGGTTACGGTGGGCTATTGGGTTGCACCTCTGGGTGCCTCTCTGACCCACTAAGAAGACAGTCTGTGACGTATGGGTAAGGAGTCAAGGATTAGGGTTAGGGGGTTAGGGGGCTAGGGCAGGTTTTAGGGGGCTTTTTGGCACATCCCAGAAGTCTCAGTGGCCAAGTGGCCATGCGATTGGTGAGATGGCTCCAAAAATTTGCATGGTCGTCCCCTCCCACATGGCTGGCCAGGCCACTGGGCCAGCCTATCATTGCGCACTGCGCAGGTGTAAATAATATAAAATAAAATAAAATCAATGGAGGACAGCGGAGGAGAGGAGAGACATTTTGTTGCAAGAAAAAAACCACTGCTACTGTGAAAAATCTGGAAGTTTATAAATTTCCGCGTGTTTCTGTTGTGCTTGTGTGTTTTTGGACCACGATTTCAAAAACAATATTGCGTTCGCCGCCCCATTTTGTATCCCCCGCCCGCACCGCATGGCATGGCAACTCGAGTCCGGCTGCCCAGGATGGGGGGGAGGCGGGACCACCCCTCCAGAAACAATCCCTCCAGTAGGTGCCCTGCGCCCTTAGTCAAGCAGGCATTTTCCGCCTGCTTTTTGGCCCGTGTTTAAAAAAGTTAGTTTTTTCCTGTGCCGCCCGTGCCGCTTGTTTGCGCTTTGGCGGCCGGCGGCGAGACTGGGCTTTTTGCGGCGGGCGAGCCTACGGCGAGTCCCACCAGACCAGAGCATCCCAGGACGGAGGGGGGGAGGCCGGGACCCCCCCTCCAGACCAGAAACCCCCCCTCCGGTAGGTGCCGTGCGCCCTTAGTCAAGCAGGCATTTTTCTGCCTGCTTTTTGGCCCGGGAATGGGTGGGGGGAGACCCGGGAGAGTTTAAAAAAGTTTTTTCCTGTGCCGCCCGTGCCGCTTGCTTGCGCTTTGGCGGCCGGCGGCGAGACTGGGCTTTTTGCAGCGGGCGAGCCTGCGGCGAGTCCCACCAGACCAGAGCATCCCAGGACGGAGGGGGGGAGGCCGGGACCCCCCCTCCAGACCAGAAACCCCCCCTCCGGTAGGTGCCGTGCGCCCTTAGTCAAGCAGGCATTTTTCTGCCTGCTTTTTGGCCAGGGAATGGGTGGGGGGGAGACCCGGAAGAGTTTAAAAAAGTTTTTTCCTGTGCCGCCCGTGCCGCTTGCTTGCGCTTTGGCAGCCGGAGGCGAGACTGGGCTTTTTGCGGCGGGCGACTCCCACCACCAGAGCATCCCAGGATGGAGGAGGGGGGGAGGCCGGGCGGGGACCTCCAGAAACCACCCCTCTGGTAGGTGCCCTGAGGCACGGCAGGCATATTTCCGCCTGCTTTTTGGCCGGGAACCGGGTTTTTTAACTTTTAAAAACTTTTTTTCTGTGCCGCTTGGCATCACGCGATCGCGCGATGCAAGTAACGAGCACGACAAATCAGACCAAATCGTTCGTCGGTTCGAGCTCGAAGTCTGGCGGAGTAATTCCCGTTACCGTTTCCGTAGAGTAACAGAACCGAGTAACGGAAACGGAAACGGGAATACCTCTAAGTCGTGCCCATCTCTAGTCACCATATAGGTATGGAACTGAATCGGGAAAGTTCTTTGAAACAAAATCTGGCACCAAGAACAATGACAAATAGCTCTGAATTGTAAATAGGAAACAGATTATGTCATTTCCAATACCAATTAATAATACAGAAAATCTAATAATCAAGAACATGGTGCCTCCTCTTTATCACTGAGTGCTTATATATGTGACAGCAGTCTTTGGCAGAGCAGAAATAGGACATTAATTAGAATTTGTTTGAAGATCCTTGGAACAAAATAAGCAACTTTCTCAATACTGCTGGAGGCTCCTGTTGTTTCAGAGAGCATAAAAATGACAACTCTGAGTTCTGTATTATCTCATCTCAAACCACTCTTTCCATACAACAGAGGCTGCTGGCCACTTTTGGCCAGATAGCCCAATTCTTCCAAGGGGAAACAATGATAATCACTAACAGTAGACACAGTGCATGAATCATGAGATATAACAAAGTTATTTGAAACAGTGCTGTTGGGGAAGAATATGTTCAGCCATGCATACCCAACTACAAAGGAAAGTGTGGTCTATTCCACACAGGATAGTTTTTTCTATGTCTGCAAATACGAACAGAGATTACTTTAAAGAAGAATGACTATACTGGCATGTTGGAGCCATTGATAACTGCACAGTGGCAGGATGATGCCGTGGGCCCCTTACAAGTAACCTTCTGAGTTCTAGAGATGAAGGACAACCATACATTCTGTTCAATGTAAAAGAATGTTCAACTTTGGGTCATACTGGGAAATCTGATGTAACAAAGACATGTTGAATTGTGTCCAGCTGAACTGTTGGTCTGAAAAAAAACAAATCCATTTAGGAAATGAAGGGCTTACAAGTCAAACAGACCGACTGCTGTGCTTAAATGGGACATTTATTACTCCATTCTGGACTTAATAGATTTTAGCTAAGCTTCACTAACTTGCATTAAATTTGATCTCTGCTACCTGTTGTTTCTGGATTAAATTGAACACTTCTCCAATAACAATCGTGATGTACATTACATTTTGTTGGTCTTTCTTGGAACGAGTAGTTAATCAGAAACCAGTAGGATTTGAAATTGCAACATCCAAAGTACAGACGATCCCTGTGGTTTAAAATAGAAATTTTCAGTTGGAAATGAAAACTTTCAAATTGGCTTTTTAATGGAATCTTATCAGAATTGACAAAGAATCTCTGGAAGAATAATTAGTGGGACAATCAAATGAAATTAGCACTGTTGCAGAGCGTAGAAAGAAGGCATAACATCTAGAGGCATCACCATCAATGTTCCCTCTAAGATGCACACCTGCATGCATGCTGGTGCTTCCTGTTCCCTCTGTGCAGGGCACACAGTCCTCCTCTGGGTGACTTTGTATCTACTTAGCATGTTGGCCGAGACACATGGCTATTTCTTTGGAATATATATCTACCTGTTACATTACTTGAAATGTAACTTAACAATTACTACCCTTATCGGCTCCAAAGTAACTACATACCATGAATTATGTTCCTGACAGCTGATTACTTCCAACCTCTGGATATAATGGGTGCAATTGCTGGGAAGGCCTTCATACAGAGCAAACAAACCATGTGGTAGACCAAACATCTTACTAGCACAATCCACCCAGAACATTTTGTTGTCCCCTGTTGTTGTAACGGTCATAGGGCCCTATGAGCATATCTCTCAAGTGTTACGTATGGGTGAATTCCTTTCGTGCAGTTGTTTCATGTACTTTGTTTTGTCACAGCCTGGCCCGAGGTCCTCAGTTATCCCTCTTTCGCCCATGTGAAGAAGAAGCTGAAAGTCAAATCTGTCACAGCTTTGGAGGGCGATGACTGAAATTGCCAAGCGTTTCAGCACCAACAGTCCCTTGTGATTCTGGTCAGTAGTCTAATTGATCACACTCTTGTACAGTTTTGCAGTTCACTGATTTAAAAAGGACAGATTCCTCCCAGAAATGTCACAACTGACAGCTGCTTTCTGTGGAAGACTTCAGATGAAAGTAACACTGTTCAAAGTCACCCCCAAAGAGACAACCATGTCAAGGGAGGAAGAGTTTGATCACAAAGGGCAAACCAAGTCAGGTGGGACTAAATGTGCTAAGAGCACACATGGGGAAAGTTAAAGAAGAGGAGGAGAAATGCAATGAAATATGGAAAGATCAAAGGAAAGACTGAAAGATATACTGTTCTTAGGAATATGCTAAGTACTTAAGGAAAATGCTCAGTTTCCACCTAAAGCATTTACTGTCCAAAAGACCTATAGTGTAAGAACTGTGTGTTGCATTCAAATGAATTTCATCCTTGCTAGCTTTGTCTTCCTACCTGGAGAGCCAGAGAAGCATAGCAATTCACTGAGCCTCCAGCCCCAGCCCAACAATCTAAACCAGGCCTGCCGAACAGGTAGACTGGGGGCTACCAGTAGCCCACGAAGGGTGCAAAAGTAGCCCACCAGCCATCAATAAAAATGTGAGGGGATAAGTTCTCCACCTCTACCTCCCCCAACCCAGGGACCACCACTGCCCCAGCAAAGCTCTGGGTCTGCCAGCCCACTGTCTCAGCTGAGTGGGGCAGTTCAAGGGCCATGGCACAGTCCCCAGCTCTCCCTACCGGCCAGATGATTGGTGCACCACTGTCTCGTGACCAATTGAGTTGTTGGTGCAGAGCAGAGGAAGGGGAGTGGAGGGGACAGCGAGTGGCGGGGTCATGGGCGTGCCAACCTCCTCTGCGTGGTGACATCCCCCTCTTCTCCCCCCCCCCAGAGAATCCCTTCCTCCCTTCCTCCCACCCTTCCATCCTCCTCCTCCTCCTCCTCCTCCTCCTCCTCCTCCCTCCACAGCTGCATCACAGAGACTGTGACCTGCCGCTACTCCTGCTCCCCTTCTGAGCCATCCCCTCCTTCTTGCACTGCCGTGGCAGCGAGCATAGCAGAGGAGAGTGAGAGCTACGGGTGGTAGCAGCAGTGGCAGCGAGAGGTCTGGAAGGGAGAAGGAGGAAAACAGGAGGAAAAGTAGAGTCAAGTCAGGCCCCAGGCGGGTAGGGAGGGAAAATGCACCTTTTTAGAAAAGTCTTGCAGCAGCCTGGGCAAGCGGAAGCGGTGATCTCCACAAGCATGCATGCGCCTCCCTTGCACCCATCCACACTGGCTCAAGCGGGTGTAAGGGAAGCATGTACACGGTCAGCCTTACCATAGGAATGCATTGAAATATGTTCCGTCTAGAAAGAATTAATTGATTTTCAATGTGTTCCTATGGAAAACCCCTGCTGTACTTACAATTTTTTTACTTATGAGCATATGCTCAAAACAGATAAAATTCATAAGTAGAGGTTTTAGTGAAGTAGCCCTCAGGCACTTTCATCTGGAAAAAGTAGAACTCGGCCTGTTCAAAGTTGGACAGCCCTAATCTAAACAATATAAAGCTGAAACCGTAACTTATAGAAATGATGCCTGTCAAATCACCACCACACACTTCTTCCTGAGAAGCTCTCCTTCCTTTGACAATAATGCATTATTCACTGCTTTGAAGCAGTTAGCTAAGCATTATGGTCATCATCTCTTTACAGAACTCACTGCAGATTATGATACAGCTATCTATGCAGCCCTGCTGAAGAAAGTCCAGCATATTACAAAGGATTTTAAAGTTACGAAAACCATATGTTGCCTACTGGAACACCATAGATTCTATGTCAACTTGGAGGGACAACACAACCAATAGAGAAATCAAAGAAATGGATTCCTACAGGGCAACATGCTAGCCCCTACACTGTTTAACACAGTGGTTCCCAAACTTCCTAATTCCACGACCCTTTAATACAGTTCCTCATTTTGTTGTGACCCCTTACCCTGTTTGGAAGAGGACACAAGCCCCTTTTGGGAGGCCACTGCTGCAGATGTTCTACAGGCACCCTCAGCCAATCACAACCTCTGGTGCATTGATTGACATCCCATCCAACCTATCAATCTATAATTCACTTTTCCCCCCTTCCTCCCCACCCCCTCTTCCAGACCCAAGCTGTTTCTGCCTTTTTCTTCACTGGCTCATGGTGACCCCTGTGAAATGGTCATTTGACCCCCAAAGGTGTCCCAACCCCTGGATTGGGAAGCACTGGTTTAACATGTATATCAATAGACAACCATTGCTGGAAGCCACCAGTATGCTGTATGCTGACAACCTTGCAATTGCCACACAGAGAGCACCCTTTGAGGCTGTTGAGGGGAAAAAACAGTCTGAGATTCTGTCAGAGTCCAGCAAAGTAGGCACCAGGACCTGGTCCAGGGAAGGGCCTCAGAATGGGTCTGAGTAAAGACTAAGCTGCAGAACATCCAAGTAAACACCAAGCAAGAAGATGAGGAGAAAATTTAGTCAAGCAGTCCAGGAGTCAAGGCCAGAGGGAGCAGTACCTGGGAACTGGATCCAAGGGGTGTCTGGAGAAGCAGGACTGGAACAGCAAAGCTGACAGACAGGCGGGGGGCAGGAGGAACACCACAGCAAGACTAGAGAATGTCATTGCTGAAGCAAGTTTCATGGGGAAAGACTGTTCCTGAAATAGCCCCAACCTGAGCCAGCACAGGTGTTACTACTGAAGGGCTAGCCATAACTGCAGGGTAGGACCTGGTCCAGCAGGCTTCCAGGACAGCAGTCTCAACAGGAATGGGGCAAATCCTGCACACACTGGGGTTTGCAAGGATCAGGCATGGCTCTAATCCTGAGAGTGCCCCTCCAAAAAAAATGAGGGACTTCTCTCCACAATTATGGATGAAGTTTAGCTGGGTGATGTTGTTGGAAGGCTCAGAGCTTGGCCGGTGCGTGGATGTGTCCCACTGGTTCCCAAGAACACTCCTCAGTAGAAATGGGCATGAATCAAAAAAATGGCATTTCAGTTTTTTGTTTTTTGTCCAGGGCGTTTTAATACCCAAGAAATCAATATTAGGCATCTTGGAGTCATTTTGGGTTGATGTCCCCTAACTCCCCTTAAAGGAAAAAAATACAGCGATCTGAGAAAAGACATAAATGCACATTTTAAGGACCCCCCCCAGTAGGTATTATCAGACAGTATAAATAATTATAGCTACGTTTGTATGGATGTCCAGGGCATTTTTTAACATTTAAAACAGCTCATTTCATTGCGCGTCACCATTAACGAAAACGAAACGTAACAAACACAATTTTCATGGTTCTGTTCTTTTCGTTCCATTTTCATCACAATTTTCGTTAGTCATTTTGTTACATAACAAAACAAATAATGAATAACAGAAATGAAAAAATGTTCATTTCGTGCCCATCTCTACTCCTCAGGGCCGTAGCCTTGCCAGTTCTACCTCAAATATATTTCAAATCCATAATCCTAGCAACCACAAACTCCTCATGGCCATGGACCTGTATGGGTGGGGGGAGGGGCCCATCACCCATGAAAAGGATTATATGTTCATGGCTTCAACAATGACACATGGAATATGGGGTGTATCCAGAGGTGTGCTGGAAGTTCCACTACATAAGCAACTGGATTGACCTACCTGGTGATACCAAAAGGGGCATGAAACTTGTAATCCAATTTGGCAGAAGGATGTGAAGAATGGCAATGCTCCATAGACATACATACCCAATCCACATTGTGTAGTGGCACAGTGTTGCCTATCTGCCTGTCCTTTGTAGTCAGCTTTGGCTTGCTTCAAGTGCTGCTGGAGCTCCACCCATATGGTGTGTAGGAGCTGGAGGTGATCTGAGATGGCGGGTACCAAAGAAGCAGCTGGTGTACATGGATGATCCCATGGGTGCTGTACATAATTCACAAAGAATGGGCTAAACTTTGTAGAGGAGTGGTATGCATTGTTGTAAGAAAATTCCACCAAAGGCAGAAGATCTACCCAGTCATCCTGGTGGAAATTCAGGAGGCAGGAGAGATGGTGCTCAAGGACCTGGTTTACTCACTCCGTCTGCCCATAGGTTTCTAGGTGATGTGCAGAGAACAATCATGTTTTGACACCCAGCACTTGAGGGAAGCAGTCCAGAAATGGGCGTGAAATGTGTGCCACAATCTGTGACAATGACATCTGGGAGATCATGCAGCAAGAAGAAATGTGTGATGACAAGTTGAGTAGTCCGGGCTGCACTGGGCAGCATGCACACGGGTGCAAAATGTACCACTTTCTTGAGCATGTCTCCCATTACTAAAATTACTGTATGACCCTTAGATGGAGAGAGGTCCACAATAAAATTGAGGGGCATCATTGACCAGGGATGAAGGGATGTAGGCAGAAGGTGCAGTAATCCTTGAGGGTGTTGGCGTGGCACTTTAGTTCTGTCACAGGTATCACAGGACTGTACATATCAGCCACCAGTAGGCCCGAGCTACCAACTGTGCAGTCTTGGCAAATACCCAATGAACCTCAGTATGGCCATTGTGGCAATTGCCATAGTACTTGAAGCCGTAACTCTCCCTCTGGGAGGTGGGTGCCCAAAGAGACAACCATCCCTCCAAGAAAAATCTGCAGGCATGGGTTCCATGTTGGGTGCATGAGTCTGGGCATAAGGGTCAGATGGCAAGGACCGCTCAACTTCTTCCAAAAAGGCCTGACCCAGTGATCCTCGTAGAAAAGTACAAGGCAAGAACATCGGTGTCAGCTCTGGAGTGTCCTCCTCCAGGTAATCTCCACACAATAGTGCATCAGCCTTCCTGTTCTGTGGTCCCAAATGATACATGATTTGGAGGTCAAATCTAGAGAAGAACTGTGCCCACTAGGCAAACATTTCATAGACTGGAAGTGCTCCAGTTTCTGGTGGTCAGTAAGTACCTGCACCGGGTGTTTGGCACCTTCTAGGAGGTGTCACAATTTTTCCAGGGCCAACTTGATGGCCAGCAGCTCCCTGATATTGGGGCAACACTGCTCCCAGGGCAGTACTGGAAGCATCCGCTTTGAGAATAAATGGCAAGCTAGGATCTGGGTGGACCAAGATAGAATGCGATCTTCAGCCTCTCAAAAGCCTCCTGCAGTAAAAATAGAGGGTTGGAGCCATGCATTATAACAAAAGCAAAAGTAGACTATGGGTGATATTTTCATAGGCTGCTAGAAGAAAAAATAAAAAAGTTTTTAAAAAGCTGCTGAGCTTTCAGGAGCAAGCTCCCTTTTTCAAAGCAGGTATAGAAGTGTTAACAGACTATACTGAATGGGCAGTTACATATAATATATAATTAAATGTGTTTGCCACAGAGCAGTGCAGCAGTAACGTAGATAAAATGTCAGTATTGATATAAAGGGTTATATCAATACTGGTGAGAACATAACAAGAAGTCCAAACATGGCAAAGGATGTAATTTGCCAGGAGAGAATTCTTAAATGTTCACATGGCAAGATGGATGCCAGGCTTCTTCTTGGAAGGCACAGGGCAGCATGGTCCGATGTTGCTCCTGAAGGGCTAGCCATAGCTGAAAGGGGAGGACCTGGTCCTGCAGGCTTCCAGGATAGCCTTCTCAACAGGAGCGGGGCCAATTTTGCACACACTGGGGTTTGCAAGGAGCAGGCATGTCTCTGATCCACACACTCTGAATTGAATGACTATATATTACAGAGATAACCAGCTGAGCAAAACTGCCTAAAAACTCAGCTCTGTACTTTCTACTTGAAATACCATGAGGCATCAAGAATTTATTTATTTATTTATTTATTTATTTATTTATTTATTTATTTATTTATTTATTTATTTATTTGCATTCATAAACAACCTGACTTTCCCCTTGGAACTCTAGGCAGTGAACAACATAGAAAAATAAATAGACAATAGGATATACCAAAAAAATCAGATAAAAGCAATTTAAAAAGGCAAATAAATGGGCAATTGTAAGATACCGGCAAATAAATGAACTGGGCAGCAAATAAATTAACTAACAAACTACCTCAGTGATCAGTGAAAGAACTCTGCAGGTGACAAAGAATGGTACAAAGCTGGAACACTGTGCTACCACGAAATACCTGAAAGTTATCCTGGATCAAACTCTCATTTTCATGAGCCACCATTTTAATACCAAACCAGAAGGCTTTTGCTAGGAACAACATTCTGAGGAAAATAAGAGGTACAAACTGGGGTGCCCAACCGTACACATTAAGAACTTCTGCACTAACCCTATGTTATTTTGTAAAAGAATGTGTTAGCCCAGTTTGGTATAGATCAAAACACGTAAAAGAGGTGGACATGGCCTTAAACGAGACAGCATGATTAGTCACTAGATATTTAAAACCAACCCTAATACAAAAGGTACTTTAAATAGATGGCATTCTTCAACCAAGCTTTTGCCATAGAATTGCTGGACAGAAAGAGTGGCTCAAAGTGACATCCTCAGTAACACATTTGTTATTTGACCATCAACCATAAAACTGAAAAACTGGTATAATTTCCTCAAAACCTCCGACATTCCCAACAATCAGCCCCCACAGACTGTCCTACAGCTATGGAATGTGAGAATGCCTATGCTTTCTTGTCAGCATTCAGGCATTCTGTGAGCAATGGTATTCACTAGTGATGGGCATGAAATGAAAAACAAAATGCTGTTTCATCATTTCATTAGGTAATATTACCTAATGAAAGGGTAGGATGTGTTTGGTTCATTTTGTCATGAAACACCATTTCCCACTCTAAAATGAAATGATTCATCCTAGAGGAATCAATGGCAGGGAAGCTCAATCACTTCCCTGAAAGCCTCCCATATTTGGAAAGTTTTGGGGTTCAGGGGGCTGAGTTATGAAGCTCCAAAAGGGGTACCCCTCGGAAAAATATTTCTATTGAAATCAGAAACCCCAGAGTTCAGATTTCAATATAAAGATTTTTTCCTAGGGCCAACCCTTTT
>JAHTLZ010002326.1:0-15662 GCA_023846285.1 Phrynocephalus versicolor
GTACACACTGTAGGGAACACCTCAAGTCCTTCCAAGTCCTTAAAATGTTACAGTGAACTAGAGATAGGCATAAAGGCCACACATGTCCTCCCATCTCCCCAGTCAGCTGGGCCACTCATCATTCATTGCTCACTGCCGAGTCCTCCTTCTCCAGCAGTGCAACAGTCTCAGCAGGAGTTCAGGCTACCCTTCCCCACCTCCTCAGGCAGCTGACCCCTCCAACAAGAAGACAGGATGAGGAGTCTCCCCACCTAGCCAATGAGTAGCCTGGGCATCTGCCTGGGCTGGCCCATCACTCAAGAAGGTCCCCAGCAGCACATGAAGAATGCCAAGTGGGCGACCCCCCCATGGCAATTGTGGTGCTGCACATACAAATCAGCACAAATTGCAATGAAACACTTTATGCCCAGCTCTATTTATTTATTTATTTATTTATTTATTTATTTATTTATTTATTTATTTATTTATTTATTTCTATACCATCCATCTTCCTGAAAGAACTCCGGGTGGTTAACAACAATAAACAGAAGAAATAACAAACTCATAATACAACAAGTGACCGATAACAAGTGACCTTTGGGTAGTGGGCAGCATATAAGTTGTTAAAAAAATTAAAAAAAAAATAAAAAATACTTGATTAAAAAAAAGATGGTGGGACATTTTTTTAAAAAAAATAATGTGAACCTATAGTCAATTGAATAAGCTGGAATCCAGCTATTCCTCAAAATCAATGTCTCCATATTTTTAAATGGAGTCTTCCAATTGCGTAAGGCATATACAACTGCATGTATTAGGGAAATGTACACCTAGAAATGTCTACCTTAGTGAAAGTAGTGTGGAAAATGCAGAGTGTTGGGAAACATGCTGGCAAAGCTGTATGTATTGGGCAAAACGGCATTTAAAAATTCATGTATTGTATTCAGGAAACCTGCATTAATGTGACTGGCTTTCCCTGTGAACTTGTTATTTTAAAATTCCCCTACTTGGGGTAAACTGAACTTCAGAGAGGAAAAATTAGAAGGACAAAACTGACAGATTGATTCATGCTGATTTGATTCTGTGGGAGCTCTCTGTGTACATGAATGGTACTCCAGGATGCTTAAGAGTTGTTAACACACTCCAGGATGCATTGGAGTGGATAAGTATTCCTCCATAGAATAGAGGCATCATATGGCACTTTAGATAGAATTTGCATTACGGATTTTCATCTTTAAGGAGAAACAGAAAAGAGAAAGATGTCGCCTCTGTGAATCTGACTTCCTCTTTTGACTTTCCCCCATTTGACATCAGCGGAACATAATTACTGCATCCCCCCCCCCCCCGCACAACGTGATCTGCCCCTGAATGGAAATGCATGAGAGCAAATACAGCCCCATCTGCATGTCATAAAGTATTCCAGAAGGATTAAGTGAAATCTGTTTGAGCAAACATAATATTGTTATACATTTTCTCGAGCAGGATGAAGGATTATTAAACACGGTAGGTTTTTCCAACTAAAGGAGCAGGATGCATTGGGACATGCCACAGCCTACATTAATGGGATGTTTAAACATTTGCTTCATCAACTGAATTATCCAATTAAGCAGCAGATTTCAAAGAGATGAATGGGACTCAAATGATGCCAGTTGGTCCCGTTCAAGGTTTCCTTGCTTCTGGGAGAAGTCCAATGCCAAGCCCCAATTTTGGATCGGTATGTCTTTGCTAAAAGGTCCTTCTCCAGCTCCATCCCTTCTTTGCCGATCCTCTTTTTCCTCACCACCATTGCTTCACCTCCTTCTTGGCTGCACAGCTGCTGAAACAAACTTTGCTTGTCGCCCTGGCTCTTGGCAGCATAGGCATCTCACCCGCTCACATGGGCCAGAATCCTGTTGAATCCATGCAACGTGATGGGTCCACTGTGCAGGGCCGCCTAGTTGCACCGCCATTCACGCATCACGCACCCTTGCTTCATTTGGTCAGGGAAGCCATTGTTGATCTCCTGCTGTGCTCTGCCACATGATAAATATGAAGGGCGGAAGAAGAAGATTCGACTGTGATGTGGTTTTCCCTAATAGGATTATCTGGCCCCCAGGGGCTAACAGTGGGGAAGAACACCCCATTTACCTGGGAGCTAAGCAGTGGGAAAAGAAAATAAGTACAGTATGTGCACAACTTTCCACTCTCTTTAGCCCCTGGCATCCCTGGTGTTCTGGTGTTAGCGGTCCTCCTTATACTGACTTGAGGGGAAGGAGAGGTTTCCAGACAGATGAGAACTTAGCTTCATCTTGTCCTTGATGCCAGAGTCTGCTCCTCACATACAGGTGAGCCTCCCCAGAAGTCCCATTTCAGCAAGGTAGGACTGGGGGCACATGCAGCAAGGGAGCACTGGGGCATTGTGTGTGTGTGTGTGTGTGTGTGTGTGCGCGCGCGCGTGCGTGCGCATGCATGCATGTTTGCGTGTGTGTGCGTGCGTTTGTGTGTGCACGTGTGTACATGTGTGTGTGTGTGTGTCTATATAATCTTCCTGATCTTAGACTTCATATGAGCAGGTTAAACATGAACCTGGAGCTTTTATAGTCCCACGGGCATTAATCGATAGTAGAGATGGGCACAAATCGAAAAAATGGCATTTCAGTTTTTCGTTTTTCGTTGAGGGGGGTCCGTTTCGGTTCATTTTCATTTTTTGTGAATTTTTGAAAAAAATCATTTTCATTTATTTGTTTATTGTTTTTCATTTTACCCACTATTTGCGTTATTTTTAAAGCATTTCCGTGCCCGGGCGTCCCCCAACGCCCTAGACCAGCATAGACTAGGTATGCAGGGAGGCTGCAAAGGCAGCAGGAGGTGTTGCCCAGGGTGCAAGGCAGCCACAGAGTGACTACCCTGCAGGGCAGGGGAGGGTACTCACTGAGAGGTACACATGCACGCACACAGGGAGGCTGCAGGACTGAAGCTAGAGAGAAATCTCTTCTTTCTTTCCCCTAAGAGCCAGGCTGCAGCTGGCAGGAACACAGAGACACACACCTGCCTGGCTGGCCTAAAGTGAAAATAACGAGTCGCAGAGACAGCAATCCCACCCTAACTCCCACCGGAGACTGCAAGGAGGACGGGGGCAGCCAGAGCTTTTCATGCCCTCTGTGGCTGCCAGATCTGCCCAGTCTGCATACTGGACATGCTGTTGGTTGAAGTTGTCCAAGAATTTACATGATCCCATCACATGGCTTGCCACCATTTTGTGGCTGGCGACATCCATTTTGTCATCCATAAAGGGAAAAGAAAAATACATTGTGATGTGAGAAGACAAAAACAAACGTTTTAAGAACCCCAACCCCCCGGTAGGTATTATCAGACAGTATAAATAATTATTGCTGCATTTTTATGGATGTCCAGGGCATTTTTTTAACATTTAAAACAGCTCATCTCACTGCGTGTTGCCATTAACGAAAAACAAAACGTAACGAACCTAATTTTCGTGGTTCTGTTCTGTTTGTTCCAATTTCATCACAATGTTTGTTATTTGTTTCGTTATGTAACAAAATGAATAACAAATAATGGAAACGAAAAAAGTTCATTTTGTGCCCATCTCTCATCGATAGCAGCATTCTCCAAAGAGGTGCCTTCCAGAGGGTTCTCATCCACAACTTCTTTCAGCCTCATAGTTCATGATCAATGGTCAGCATTATGTAGTCCGAAACGTATAGGGAGTAGCAGCTTGGTGAAGTCTGAGGAGACTGTCAATTTAATCAATTCTCCAATTGTGTGTTACACCCTTGGCCATTAAAAGGTCTGTCTCCATAGCAACAGTGTTTGAATGGCAGTCTTCCCACAAATCCCCAGAGGCTTAGGGGAAACTCTTATTTAAAAACAAGCTTTCCTGTTCCTTCCATCCCTTACGATTGCCAGTTGGGCTGTTATTTGGTGTGTGCACGGGAGGGCATGCTTTACGAGTGAAAAAACACAATCCAGTTATATGAAGTCAATTTCTGATGGCCCATACGAGTCAGAATTTAAATCATTTATTTATTTATTTTTGAATTTAATTCCAACTGTGACCCTCACTGCTCACTGCAATTTAACACATGCTGCACACTTTAATAGAGCTGAGGGGATGGGCTTTTCGGTGCTTTGAACAAATGGTCATATTGAGAGGCAGGTCCAAGTGACTGGCTTTGTGTTTCTTTATTTATTTTCCATTGCTCTTACCAACAGGATAATCCTAGCAATGCCTACTCAGAAGTAAGTCATATGGCATTCAACAGGATGTACTCCCAGACCTAGGTAAGTGTGATCAAAATTATATTGGCAAATTGTATATGTACAGTAACCTGAAGACTATCAAGGAAAGTGTGATACTAAGAAGGCACATGAAAGCCAGAGATTTCACAGTCATGCATATACTAATTTACTATAGCTTTCTTCATACAGGTGTTTTCCAGATGTTTTTGGACATCTGATGTTTCCTTTTCTTTCCTTTCCTATCCTATGTGCCCAAAATATCAAAAACCCTGCAGTGCTAAATTTAAATTCTTCAGCATTAAGGTGTCGTTAAGAGAGGAGCGGCAGTTTAAAAGGTTAGTCTTTAAGGAGACACAGCATTTTGTCTCTTTAGTTCTATTTTACATGTGCCTATTTGAATGTGAACACATCAACCATGAACTTAATGTTTTTGTTTGTTTGTTTGTTTGTTTGAGTTTCTGGCAGGGTGTCATTGCTTGCTAAAATGGCTGTGACAACATGCACAGCCATTTTAGCAAGCAAGTGGTCACTGAGCTGAAACAAGCTGCACCCAGTTGTTTTTCAGATCCTAAATTAAATATTTTGCTTGACCTTAGAAATAAAAAGATAAGACCTTTGCTTTCATGGTTTGTGAACAGGAAATCAATGAAAAGTTGGAGTTGGGCCCAGTGTACCTTAAAAAAAAGGGGGGGGGGAGTGCTATACTATAGTAAGGTGGAGCAGGCATATTTACGTCTTACTAGAGTAGACAGTGCAAGAAGTTCAAGAAGACAATTGTGTCAATTAGGGTGCCCTTAGAAGTCACTAAATTTGCTCTAGCATACATGACACACCCCAAAAAGATACTCCCCCCCCCCCCACACAAAATATTCTTGTGCCGCTCTGGGGAAGATTCAAACCAGCCTTGTCAAACTCTATGTACTCTCCACCCACCTCTCATCAGACAGCTGTTTTGTGGCCACCCATGGCAACAGCTTGGGCAGTCCATTAAAAAAAAAACCTTTGTGTTTTCTCTAAATTTCTGGCTTCTTCTTCTTTGTCTTCTTTTTTTAGGTGGCTCTACTCAAAAGGCTTAGCAGGTGGGATGGATGAGCTCTGATAGGTCAGGTGAAAGTACCACTAGGGAATCTCTCCCATGCCTACTGGTGGCCTTTAGCTGCAGATGCACCTTCCCTGCTCTTATTGGGCATGGCGCTACATGTTCGAGAGTGGGAGGGTTTGAAACACATAGCACACTGATTTGGGCCAGGAAGCAAGCAGATACACTTGGGAAAAATCAGTCTACCAACTGTGGAAACCAAGAGGGCAATATCTTCCTTCTATGAGCTTCTTGGCCTGCTTGAAAAAACATCTGCTCAAACTTGGCTGCCTACTTTTTGCCTCCCGGATCCAACTTATAGCAGCACTGATAGGACTTTCAGTATACGAGAGACACTTATGGAGTGGTTTTACCAGTTCCAACCCTCCCCTATAAGTTTCCATGACTGAGTGGGGATTCGAACCCTCTTCTCCAAAGTCTTATCTCATTGTTCTATCTGCTAGACCACACTGGCTATGTGTATAGCAAATATTTGGGTCCAAATCAGATTGGATGGTACTGTATTTATTTATTTATTTATTTAGCTTGTCTGCCGCCCACTACCCAAAGGTCTCTGGGCGGCTCACAATCAGAATGAACAGTTAAAACATCAAAACACAATAAAATTAGAAGAATAAAACATGTAAATGCAATAAATACAATACATTAAAAACACACCACTAAAATTGCCATCAGGGCCCACAATCATTAGTTAAAAAACTTTTGGAATAGGAAGGTTTTTACCTGGTGTCGAAATGTTATCAATGTCGGCGCCAGGCGAGTCTCACTTGTGAGGGTATTCCATAGTCTGGGGGCAGTGGCTGAAAAAGCCCTATTCCTGCAAGCCATCCCTTTCACCTCCTTAAGGGATGGCTCTTTCAGGAGGGCTCCTTGACTAGATCTTAATTGCCGGGTAGGTTTATATGGAAGGAGGCGGTCCTTCAGGTATCTAGGTCCTAAGCCGTTTAGGGCTTTATATGTCAAAACAAGCACTTTGAATTGGGCTCGGGCAGCAACTGGTAACCAGTGAAGGTTATACAGAATTGGTGTGATGTGTTCCTTGGTGGCCCTACCACTCACCAGCCGTGCCGCACGATTCTGAACCAGATGCACCTAACAATTCAGCTAAACAGCCTTAGGTGGGAGTCCCTCTTCTTCAGCCCCGCCCTTCTGATGTTGTCCGGCTCTGCTCCTCCAGGTATCTCTATTTGCACACCTCCTCACTAGAACTAAAAGCATCAGTGGTTGATTTTTGACAAAGTAGCTCTTTAACAGGAGTTTTTTTTTGAGTACATGTTTTTATTTATTAGTCTACAAAGCAGCACTGGCTTAGTTCCCGGCTAAATAAAACTTGCCATCAAAAGCAATCAAAAGAAGGCAAACAGCTTAGGTAATCAAATCTTCACTGAGCTCAAGTTTAGAGAGCGAGTCCTTGAGCTTTGGGACTGCCTACATCTTCTCATTCCTCCCTTAAAGTGGGTTCTCAAAGTGAGTGAAGAGATTAGGCCATTTTCTTTTTCTCCCAGGTGGACTCTGCAAATAAGTTCTGGTCAACGTAGATATTACTTGAAAGGCATAGCGAGGAGCTATGATGTCTTCCCCCCTCTGCTGTTTTCCTTTAAACCAGAGCATACAGAAATGATTGGGGAAACTGCAGTGCCTGGAATTCCTCAGGCAGCACGGGGGATGGGGGAAGATGAGGAAAATTAATAGTTTTACAGCTATCCTTAAGATATGTGTGCAGCAACCTCGGTCTAGATCAGGAATTCAGTATGAGATGGATATTTATTTATTTATTTATTTACCTTAAAAAGGGCCCAAGGTGGTTTCCAGCATTAAAAAGAAAATACAGTGACCCCCCCCACCTGTTGCAGAGGTTAAGGACCCGACCAGATCCTCAATAATTGAAAAACCGTGATATGTGGATGCAGTTTGGGGCGCCTAGCTGAGGGCTCCTGTACTTACCCCCCAGCCTGGCACTACCCTGAACTGGCCTGCAAAAGCCTTCCTGGGCCTTCTGGAGGTCCCAAAAGGGCCTCCCAGCGAACCGGGAGTCACTTCCGGTAAACCGGAAAGGCCCTCTGAAGCCTCAGAAATGATTTTCAGTGACCCGGAATTGACTTCCAGTTCACAGGGAGGCCCGGGAAGGTCCTCGCAGGCCCGGCAGTGCCAGTCCTGGGGTAAGTGAGGCCTGAAACAGACCTTTCCCCTCTTACCCCAGGGGGCCTTTTTTTCATATACTGTGGTCTCGCAATATAGCAGGACTGCAGTATATGAACAGCAAATGGGTGGGGGACTACTGTAGTGTACTTAAAAGCTAAAAACAGTAAGTATACAAATACAGTTGCAAGAAAAAGTATGTGAACTTTTTAGACTTTCATGGTGTTCTACATTAATGTGTGATACAATGTGACCTGATCATCCTCTAAGTCAAGTGTGTTGAAAAATAAGCTTTTTTTAAAGCTCAACTCAAGGGTTCGCTTACTTTTCGCACTAGCACTTTGAATGTTGAATGAGTGTGTTCAATAAAGATGTGAACAATTAGATATTTGTATGTTATTCTTTTAGGCACATTATATTTGCATGTACACTTGACTTAGAGGAATATTAGTTCACATTGTATGACACTGTACAGTATTTATAAAAAACATTAAAGAATCATTAGACTTAAAACAGTAAATAAAATCAACACAAAAACAAGAGAGCACAACAATTCATTTTAAAAGCCCTCTTAGATATGCCATCAAGGAAAAGCTTTCACCCAAAGCTTTCTATGGCCCTGCTCCATTGGACCTCCATTTGCACAATCTTCTTTCTGGGACTAGTAAAATAATCCATATGTCCTCCAATCTTAGTTTGCTACAATGGCTCCTTGTTAGTTTCCATGCCCAAGTCAAGTTCCTGGTTATGGCTCAGTGCCTCGATGCTTGTCAGAACATCTCTCTCCGAGAAGTCTGGAACCAAGATCTTAATGTACCGATAGAGAAAGAAGACTGGAAGAAAATTTGGAATATGAGAATTTTGAGATCATTATCGGTCAGGATAAAAGAAAACTACTTTAAATTGGTCTCCAGATGGTATTTAACCCCAGTTAGACTAAATAGAATGAATTCTGGTTACTCTAAGATATGTTGGAAATGTGAAAAAGAGCTTGGTACTTACATGCATCTTTGGTGGGAATGTGAAATAGTCCAAAGGTTCTGGAAAAAAGTGTTTTTAGAGCTAAGCAATACGATTAAGATTGATATAGATTGTAATCCAGAGATAGCATTACTATCATTGTTAATAAGCAAAGATTATGATGTTACAACAAAGGAATTAATAGCAAATTTTATGACAGCTGCTAGATTAATCATAGCAAAAAATTGGAAGTCAAAATTAGAATTTAAGATGGATGATTGGTATAATGAACTTTGGGATATAGCTATAAACGATAAGTTGTCCTGCAGTTTATAGGTTAAACGAGGAGAAATGAAAAAAGACATCTTCTACGATATTTGGGGTAAATTTTTAGATTATGTATTAGTTGAAGGAAAAGGGAAAGAGTCCACGAATATCTCACAACAATTCTGGAGAAGAGAACTTTAAGAAGATTACTAGAAGAATGGAAGATGGAGCAACGAACAAGACATGGATGGACCCGTGGGATGGGGGTGCACTTATATTGTTTGTTGTATTTTTTTTATCCTCATTTCTTATGTTGTTTGTATGTAATTAAATTTATTAAAAAAAAAAGAACATCTCTCTCCAAAATCATATTCCCCTGCCATATGCTTCTCCCAATGCACAATGTTAATGGTGGCCACAATGAGCGAATCCAGAAAGGTAACGATGACAAGGATTCAGGCTACCTCGGCAACTGCCCTTACTTTGTGGACTAGGCTTCCAGATAAGGTGCTCCAGGTCCCGTCCCTCTCAATATTCAACTAATTATTCAAGACAGTGTCACATAAGGCAAACGTTAAGGAGATCCTATCCTCAAAGGATGTTAATTTTAACATTTTAATCTTAGGGTTCTGTAAATTACTTTCACTTGAGTTGGTTCTATTGTCATTTTGGTTATGTTATATTTTATGCTTTCATGGGAATAATGTTGGTGGGAGTTGTGGGGCTTTGCTTGTTTGTATACTGCCTGGAGTAGTGTGAATTTACTAACTGGGTGGTATATTGATTGGTTGGTTGGTTGGTTGGTTGGTTGATTAGACCATTTTGCAGTGGGTGGTGAAAGTACATCAGTTCCTGATTGCATCCTGGTTCTGGCCTTCTTTGCTTGCCCTAAAGAAAGGTGGCTCCAGCAGTTTGAGAAACCATATATGCTAACTCCTAGACCAGTGATGGCGAACCTTTTAGAGAACGAGTGCCCAAACTGCAATTCAAAACCCACTATTTTTTTTTTTTTGCAAAGTGCCATACAGTAATTTAACCTGTATACAGGTGGCTATGAAGGGGCAATGCTGGGTGCCTACAGAAAGGCCTCCGAGTGCCCCCTTTGGCACCCGTGCCATAGGTTCGCCATCACTGAACTAGACTGTAGAGGAACACACCTACTCCTGTGACCTGCGCCCCTCAATGTACTCCCCCTTAGAAAGGACAATAGAAGCTCACCCTTACCCCCACCAAAAAAAAAGCAAAATTTTAAACCAATGAAAAAATGAAGGTTTACCTAATTGTAATGGCACAATTCCTCTTTACTTCAAGGGGGAATGATTTCAAGCTTTCCCATTAACTATGTGGTGGTTTCTTGTCAACATTTTCATCCATAATCTCAAATTAGAGCTCATCACACATAATGCTGGAATTAGGAAGGAGGAATACCTAGAAAAGAGAATTGGCTGTTATGTGTGATCCTATCACCCAGTTCCCATTTCTTAGTCCAGACTCTAGCTTTAAGTCTGAATCAGGCCTCAGTTGTAGTAGCCTTGATAAGATAACTTTGATTTGGGATGATTTCATTTCCCTTCATATAAGAATGAAGCCCCCAAATCCACACTAACTTCATATGAGCATAATATTCTCATGAAATACTTAAATATCACAAAGCCCTCATCAGTCCTGACATTTTCAAGTGAATTACAGCAGCTGTTCTATGTGAAAGAGATTTTTTTAATCAAATCCACCTTTGATAAGTGGGAAAGGTAAACAGGACCAAGCTGCTAACGTACATGCAGTTCCATTAAATTTAAAGTAGGATGTCATGATGGAAAAGTATGCCTGGTCATCAGATAGATTGTGTGTTCTGCTTTCAAAATATCATTCCCACTAATCAGTCTAAGCAATCAGTCTCTTTCTTTCTCTCAACCCATCAAACAGCACACTTAATTCATCATTTAGGTTTCCATTAAGTCTAACTCTCCTTCTTCTGAATTAGAAAGTTGAAAGCTATAAGAAAGCATTAGAAAATCAGAACATAGCACCAATAAGAGGGGAAGGTTGCCAACTCAACAACATTCCAGGTGTTGTTGGACAATAATACCCATTATCTTCCATCATTGGGTATGCTGGCCACTGTTGGTTGGAGTTGTAATTTAACAGCATTGCACACACCTGATTTTATTTTATTTTTATTTGAAAACAGAAAACAACAACAGGGAGTAGAGATGGGAAAGGACCAAAAAATGAGCCAAAACATTTGTGCAAAACCTACTGGTTCTCGTCAGTTCAGGTTCATCCAAACCAGAGAACCCAAGCTTTCCCAAACAAAAAAAAATCTGTTTTGTGGTTTAATAAATTTCCTGAGTCATTTTCCTTGCCTCCACAGTCTGCCCCACTGCCCCCACCTCCCTAACTTTCCCTGCAATTGCGTCTGCCGCCGCCGCCACCACCACCACCACCTTGGGAGGTGGGCTAGCTAGCTTGTGCAGACCAGCTACCTCTCTCTCAATCTCTCATCATTATTAATAATTTTTTATGATAGCCAGGTGATGGTCTTTAAAAAAAACATCAAGCATCATGTGAAACTAAAAGATCAGTGGCCATTTAAAGTCAAAGATCTATCACACTATTGTACCACAGGTTGTGCTCCATGGTGCAGATTCTCACCGCTGACTAAAGAAGTTGAATGTTGCCTTGGTGTCATGGAGACAAAGATGCTGTGATGGACCGCTGGCCTCACACAAAAAGATCATGTACACAATGATGGCATCTGATCAAAATACAGCATTTCATTAAAACCAAGGGGACGTCCAAAACATCCTGGGTTAAACACCCTTGACAATGAATTGAAGTTTAAAAAATTATGGAGATAGGGGAAATTTGCTCAACAGGATCACCTATGGGCCGAATCCATACAACGTAAAAGTGGTTGAGATTAGGGATTATTCTGTTTTAAATGCATTCCTATGGGGAATTTGTATAAAGGAAAATTTGTTTAACATAATTTCATTTGGAAGAAATTAATTCCTTTCTACAAGGTACCACTGCTCTACTCCTGATCCATATACTCTTGATATACCGGGACCGCAGTATATGAACTGTGAAAGGACGAGGGAACACGATATCACTTTTAAGAAGGAATTTTGTAATGATTAGGAGTTGCCCATTTCAGTTGATTTAATATTATCCTTTTATGTTAGCACCGGCTTGTTTATAGATGGATCATATGTCTTTGTTTTAAACAATCTGAATGTGTTTGCAATGGCTAAACAAATAAACCTGTTTGTTACTTACTTATATGGGTGTGTATTCCTGGTGCAAATATGTACACAATGGCCCACCCATTGACTACAGCATCATGATGAACATTTTACTTGCACTGAATAAGCCATTGGAGGATGTTGGAGAAGGGAATGCCAATATTCCGGGGCTATGGTCATGTTTTTTCCTTACAATTTTCTTCCAATTTCTCCTTCCCAGCAAGTGCCAAGCTAACCTTGACCTACTTTGAAAGAACTCTCAGGCTGTCAGTCAGGTTTAAAAGAAGTCATTAAAAAGCTGGCTGAGGTTCTTTCTGTCAGCTTTGTGAAATCTCTTGTCATACAAAGCTGCCCTTCACAAGTGACATCCCGACTAATTAAAAGTAACTTGTTGAATCACAGCCATGACATCTACCAATCCACACAACACCTTGTAAAACCACTGAGTATTGACCAGCAGGTTCCAATTCCTCCTCACATCGAGCCCAAGAGAAAGCAAACGTGCTGCAAAAGACTGCTTGTCGGCGAATGGGAAGCTTAACCCAGCCATCCAAGCTCCCCAGCTGGTTTCCAGCAAAGAAAACAGACACCCTACATCAGAGGAAAACAACATTTTCCATAGTACCTGGCAATAATAGGATGTATTGGCCCTTTTGCAGGAGCATATGTTGTAAACCAGTGGTGTCGAACCTTTGGCACTCCAGATATTTTGGACCACAACTCCCAGAATTCCAAGCCTGTATTGCCAGAGACAAAGGACCATGGGAGTTGTGGTCTAAAACATCTGGAGTGCCAAAGGTTCGTCACCACTGTCGTAAACCAAAGCTGCATAGTGACACTCTGTCCAAGATGGTTTCTTGTTGGACTGTATTTTGTTTTGTTTGAGCACCTTTCACGTACTGCTTATTGTACCCAGCGGTGGCACCCATGATATGAACTCTCCTTGTAGCTAGGCAGTTAATCTGTGGTAAAAAATGTAGAGAGTCATCATGTCTGTCCCTCTTCTATATGGCTTCTTTGAATTTTTGGAACAACTGAAATAAATACACCAGCCTTTTTTTGAGGGTGGGGGCCCCTCAACCAGTAAGGCTGGTTAATGTGTTAAAAAATTAACCTGTGCACCCATTGGTGCTTCCAAGCCTTGGGCCAAAACACTGGAAATGGAACTCTGATTCTACAGGGGTCCTTCCAGGTATATGAGAAAGTGAAGACCAGCTATCAGGTCATCCCTAATTTAAAAAGGCCTGGCCATTTAAACGTCTGACTCCCACTAATGACTCTTTTCCACTGAAATATATTCCCATTAGAGGTGGTCAAAAACCAAAAATCAACATGTTATTTCATTGTTCTATTATATAACAAAATGTTATAAAATAAAATGAAATGCAAGCAAGTATTCCATCAAGCAATGAAACAAAATGCCATTTTCCATTTTGAAAACAAAACATTTTGTTCTACCTTGTCAAAACACACCAATATAGGGAGTCAGGATAGCAAGCTAGAAATTGCAGTCTTTGTGCAGAGAGATGGGACCTAGGGATGGATGACGTACCAGTATGATATTGTGGTCCATCTGGGAAGAGATGGGCCATGGAGGATAATTTGATGGTGATTGGGAAAGATCCCATGCAAAAATCATATGAAATCAAGAGGATATGATAAGATCTGTCTTCTTTCACCCATAAACCTCTTTTATTTAAATTTAAAGAGAGAAAATTGGCTGGCTTATATATATAAAAAAGCAGGAGATGGAATAGAGGTGCTGTTGGGTTTTTGGACTTGTACACATTTTTGTACTGCTAGACAAAGGTTCTTTAAAAATTCATGAGAACACAAGGGACTCGTGTATAAAAATGAGGACATTTTGGGAGAATGTGTAGAAAAAATGTGATTGGCAGTGATGCATACGGTAGAGAGGATTAAGTACTAAACAGGATAAAATTTTCATGGAGAATTTTTTTAAAGAGCCAGCTGATCCGAACAGAAAGAACTGGTGGATGTACAGACATTATATAGAGAATGAAGCAGACAGTAAGATAAGGACTTTTGGCTCTTCTGGATTACACGTGCCATAATTCTTCAAGGGGGGGGGGTCCTACCTCCTTACAGATGCCTTAAGTAACCCGGGACCAAGGCCTAAAATGGAAGACTTCGAGCCCTAGCTAGGCCCTGCTCCATCCTCAATCACCATGGCTTAATGATATCATCATCTCGAAGTGGCACAGCTCTGTAAACATAATTTCAACCTGAAGGCATTTTTCATTCCGCAGGACAAAAGGTACTTCCTCCAGAGAGAAGAACCTTTTGAACATAGAAATGGCATCGAAATGGCTCCTAAAAGACGTAGTGACATCTAGGCTTGACATAAACCTTACCCTATTGATTTGTCTTTCAAATGTCCTCAGGTGTATTTAAAAAAAAAACCCTCATGTTCATTCCATTCTAAATATGAATAAATTTTGGTGAGTTCTCCTCCGTTTGCCTCAGCTTTATTCAATAGTTATAGCTGTTCTCTGTATGGACAGTCGTGTGGTGTACCTAATGTGTACCTAACAGACAGATCGGCAATCTTTATTTATTTATTTATTTTGAATATTTTTACCCCACCTTTCTCCTTGGAAAAGGACCCAAGGTGGCTTACGCTAATGAGAGACAATATGTAGTCCAGATCATTTATGACATATTCAAGTTAAGAGCAGGGAGTTAGAAGAGGCATCTTAGAACATTAAAAGGTAACAGCAGAGCTACAAAGAGCAAGCAAAAAGAAAAATCCATTACGAGGGGTGGAAAGTAAACATGGAAACACTGGTGTTCTTATGAAATCAGTCAATGCAATCATTCATGGTAACCCTTATAAAAGTCACATAGTGAGTACAGTCACCCCATGCCATTTCACAGTTCAGGTACTGTGGTCCCACTATATCGTGGATCGCAGTACCTGCGCCTTGGGGCCACGCGGGGGCCGGCGGGGGCGACCGCATCACCCCACACCACCCTCGGGCCCCTCCGAGAAGCCTCGGAACCACGCAGGGGGTGCGATCGCATCGCCCCGCGCCGCCCCCTGGGAAGAATCAGAGCCGCATGGGGGGGCAGCAGGGGTGATCGCATCACAACGGGGCCACCCAAGGGCCCCTCTGAGAAGCCTCGGAGCCATGCGGGGGCTGATGGGGAGCGATCAGGCCCCACACAACCCACTTCCACATATAGCAGATTTTCAAGCATCGCGGGTTGGGTGGGTCCCTAACCCCCGCAATAGGTGGGGGTTACTGTAGTCCCTCAATCAGGGGAAGATTGCCTGAAGAGGAAGGTCTTTCCCTGCTTCCTGAAAAACAGCAGAGATGGGGCAGTCCTGCCCTCTGGCGGGAGGAAGTTCCAAAGTCTGCAAGCAGCAACAGAGAAGCCCCTTTCATGTGTTTTTTCTGAGGAGCACATGTGAAGGTGATGGTATGGAGAGAAAGCCTCTCCTGATAACCTTAGCACCCAAGCTGGATCATACTGCAAAATTCCATCTGTGAGGTAGCTTGGACCCAGGTCATTTTGTGCTTTGTAGGTTAAGGTCAGCACATAGAATTGTGCCTGGTAGGTGATTGGCAACCAGTGAAGCTGCTTTAGTATCGATGTAATGTGATCTCTGTAACCCAGAGATCACATTACACATATGTTTTCCAGAGGGTTATGGATAGCAAAAGAAAAGAAAGAAAGAAAGAAAGAAAGAAAGAAAGAAAGAAAGAAAGAAA
>JAHTLZ010002327.1:0-34403 GCA_023846285.1 Phrynocephalus versicolor
ATTCCCATTTATACATTAAAGCATCACAACTGAATACACCTTTTTAATGTATTTCCCTTCAGATTAGATAGGTCAGCTCATTGGCTTTGTACCTCAATCAAAGATTAATGTACTCCTTCATGGGTACCTCCTCAAAACTGCCCCCACTGTGTTAAATGTATATTTTTCCTACACTCATGTCAGCCCCTCCTGTGACTTTGGAGGAGGTTCAGTTTTTAAAGATCTTTTCCTTTGTTCCTTTCTGACTTCCAACCTGTTGATTTATTTTTATAATTTTCTAGCATGCAAAGAACAATTTTCTAGTGGGAATTCAACTTCATTTTTAAGCTCCGACCTATGCCATGGCTTCTTACTTTTTTTAATGAGATGTACACAACATTTTCAAAAATCCAGCAGTTGCAATTCATTTGAAAAGTAAGCATCATGAGGTGATTTCTTTCTGCAGATTGCCAGATTACACAGTGGATTAGCTTTTTTGTGTACCTGCCACATTCCTATTGCTATCTTCATTTATTTGCATTTCAGTTTTATGTATAACAAGATAGCGATTTTCCTGTTGGCTTGTAAATCCTTGAATGCAAAAATGAGGGATCCCAACGTTATTATTTTCACCTTGCACAATGGTGAATAAATCTGAGCCACTCTGGGCAACAGAAGAGAACAAGAATAATTTTTGTACAAATCAAGCACACTATGCAAAAATTAGTGCCTGTTGCACAAAATGAGCATAGCTGCTGTATTCTTACTTAGAATTTTATTTATTTATTTATTTATTTAATTTAGTGCTTATATACCACCAGTCTTCCGGATGGAACTCCAGCCGGTTTACAACAAAGGAGAACAAACAATAAGCAAAATTAGGTACAACATCACAATAAAACAGTATAAACAATAAAAATAAACAGCAAAATGGCAAGATGGCAGGATGGAACAGGGAAAAAAACAAAAAAACCCAATAAATTAAATTAGCAGTCACCAAACACCTCCCAGAAAAGGATGGTCCTTAAAGCCTTTTTGAAGGCTGGCAGGGACTGTGCAAGGTGCAACTCAATTGGGAGATGATTCCATAACATGGGACCAGCCACAGAGAACGCTCTGTTGTGGGTGACCGCTTTCTGAGCCCCCATGGGTGTGGCCACCCAGAGTGAGTGCACCCACAACATTCTAGTTGGTCGGGCTGAGGTTGATCGCTGGGAGATTCGCTGTGCCAAGTATTTTATGAATTTCATGAATTAGATCCATTCAAAGAGTTTCTTGCATCTTTCTTAATAACTGGCCAGGCATACTATTTGCTCTGATGGCATTTCATCCTTGGACATAGACACTAGTATTCTGGCCTTTAAAAGACAAATTTGCTCTGCATAATCTGAAAGCATACTGTCTGATGTTGTTGTCTGCAGTTTTCAGTACCTCGAAACCACTATATATCTATATATCCAGAACACATAATATAGAGCTGACCATGGTTAAATAAATTTATGGTACATAGAAAATGCCGCCTACATACAAGAAATATCTGAGATCTTTAAGGTGCAAAAAAAAAAGTAATTGTAGTGCATTATGTTATCAATCAGTGTAAATCTTTTTTTAAGTGCTTCTTTTCTCACCTTTCTGGGCAAATACTTCAAAAAAACCAGAATGCACTGAGTGATATGCTCAGCTTTATAGTGCCATTAGACATATTAAACTGTCAATATAGCAGAGCTAAATTAAACCCATTATCTTTTGACGTGATGTGCAGTACCATCTGGACTGTGTATAAATAAAAGAATCACAAAGTGTAATTCAAAAAAGTCATTTTAATACACAAAGTCTTAACAGAGTGAATAAAAATTTTACTTTTGCTCTAGTCATTGCTTCCTCCTAATATTATGTAATTTCACAGATATATGTGCACAGGCTGTATGGATGGGTAAATGTTGATTACAGTGGTGATATCATTTTTATAATTGTGTAACAGCCAGGGAAAAATATTTCTCTGTGAATATAGATGCCTACTTATCAATCAGAAACCTATCACATAAGGAACTGGGTCCAGATCTAAGTAGAACAGATGCTTTGAATCAATGCCTGAATGATAAGACAAAAATCCCATTGCTTGAATGGGTTTACTCTAATTGGGATAAGCAGATGGATTAAACCGTTTTTTTTAACCTCTCTGATGCAGCTTTTAGTGATGCAGGACCTCCTGCAGGATGTATTTGTCTTACGCCATTCAGCAGTTTCTGAAACAATGGCTTTAGTGATTTCTGAAAGCCAAAGTGATGTAGTGGCCACAGTAATGCACTAAGACTCAGGAGAAACTTAAATCTTCACTTGGTCATATAAATTCACCAGACAAGTTATCTGATGAAAACATTCTTTAAACATCTCACAGATCTCAAAAACCTTATTATAGTCAATATAAGAGGCATGCAACTTAATGGCACAACATACTGACACTGAACCTATTCAGAGGTGGTCCTTCCCTGTCCATCATCCAGTACTAATTCCATCTGGGGATAGTCTCTATATAAGTTCCACATAAAGAAAAAACAGTAAAAAAAATAATCACACCAGTATCCAGATTGACACATGCAGCCAACCTAATTGAATTCTTATGTAAATGGCAATTAACTGCTTGGTATGTATGGGACTTTTTGTGATACTTAACCAGCTTTCTATGTGGGTATCCTAGTTATATGTGATAAAGTCTCAGTAAGAAGAAGGAAGTACAATGGTGCCTCTTAAAACACATTTAATTTATTCTACAGGTCAATTTGTTTTAAGAAATGTTTGTCTTATGAAACGTGGTTTCCCATAGGATTGCACTGAAAATGGATTAATCCATTCCGGAGGCTATGGGTCACTTTGTTTTATGAAAAAATTGTCTTACAAAATGTAGTTTCCCATAGGAATGTATTTGGAATGGGTTAATCTACTCTGAAGACTAGAAGAAAGACAACAATAACTGGAATTTTTTCCCTGGGTACATGTGGAACTTTTTTTTTGTCCTGCAAAGCATCCCATAGGGATTTTTTTTTTGTCATACGAGGCATGTCTATTCCCAGATTTCCTTTTCTTCATTCAAGTTTTTTGTCTTATGAAGCATTTGTCTTAAAACGTACCACTGTACAAGTCCATGAACCATGGGGCAATATGTTTCATTAGCCAGGGAGTATCAAGTTGGATTTCAATATCATAATCCTTAACCAATATATGTGTTGTTTCTTAAGCAATACTTGTTGCCATCTCATTAAAAGAGATTCTGCAGAGTCACAGTTAGAAAATGGCACCTAGAATTATGTAGACGCATGACTGGAACATGAGTCTGTTAATGTGAGGCTCAGACATCACAAAGGAAAACGGAAGAAGACAAAGGTTGAGTTTCTACAAATCCTACGCCAATATCTAAAGGCTCAGGCCACATCCCTTACAAAGCTAGGCACTCTCAAAAGTCAGGGGACAAAAGCCATCTGAAAGGTTTTCTTAGATGGGCATGATTACCTTGACTTGAATGGGAGTATTATTTTACAATGTTGCCAAGGGTTTATATATAAATTTGCTACCAGAAAAAATACCAAAGTCATCTCAGATATAATGGGGGGGGGCTGCAAACATGCTGGAATTTGCGATTTGAATCTTCAAATTGCAAATCTTCAAGCC
The DNA here is from genome assembly GCA_023846285.1 of Phrynocephalus versicolor. Classification (NCBI taxonomy): domain Eukaryota; kingdom Metazoa; phylum Chordata; class Lepidosauria; order Squamata; family Agamidae; genus Phrynocephalus; species Phrynocephalus versicolor. Next base: position 3,646 of record JAHTLZ010002327.1, read on the forward strand.
AGAATTTAAGCTCTATTTGGAATTGTATTGCAGATAGACTTCTAAACACTTAAATTTGAATCTTCAAATCGCAAATCTTCAAGCCAGAATTTAAGCTCTATTTGGAATTGTATTGCAGATAGACTTCTAAACACTTAAATTTCTTGACCCATGTATTTCTATGTATTATCTCTTAATGGTCAATGGAAATAATTCCAAGGGCATTTTATTTTTGTTGTTCTGGGTGTGTAACTTTAAATTATATAAAGACAATGGTCCATAATGTATCTTGTGATCTTCTGGGAAAGACATAAAACTGCTGATTATTTTTTTAAAAGAGAACTACTTTGGTTTGGCAACTGGATCATAAGCAAAACAACACCTTCTGCTTATATATCACCCCATACCACTTCAAGCACTCTCTGGGCAGTTTTTACAGTTTAATTATGCAGGCTACACATTCCCCCCCCCCCCCAGCAAGCTGGGTACTCGCTTTACCAACCTCAGAAGGATGGAAGGCTGAGTCAAACATGAGACAGCTACCTGGGATTGATCCAGGTCATGAGCACAGTTTTAGCTGCAGTACTGGCATTTAGTCACTGCACCATGAGGGTCTGTTGTATTTCTTTTTTAATGTGTTATTGCAGAATGGAACATCATATGAACTATGGGTGATCATTCATCAGGTGGCAGGTTATAAGGAGGTGTGTGCTTTGTCACCTGGATATTAGAGATGGGCACGACTCAAAAAAATAATTTTTTGTTTTTCGTTTGTCGTTTTGGGGTCCGTTTCGGTTCGTTTTTGTTTTTCAGGGGTTTTTTGCGCATTTTTCATTTTCGTTTTCCTTATGAAATGAAACAGAACGAAAACAAAAATTTTTCATTTTCATTAGCATTCTTTTCATTGGGATGTGTCTGCCATAACGGAAATGAAAAACAGGGCAAAAATTTTGGTTTCGTTTTCATTTTCGTTTTGTTTTCTGGAAAATTTTTGTTTTCATTTTCATTGTGTAACAGAAATGAAAAACGAAAACGAAAACGAAAACGAAAATTTCGCTGAGTCGTGCCCATCTCTACTGGATATTGTCATCTCTAATATCTTTCCAAACAATAAGAATATATCTGTGCTCTTTAGAAGACAATGCCCTCATTATATGATACCTTATTATGCAGCCTCACCTTCTTCTATGGGTAACATGTGAACTATTGTAAAGTCTGACTCATAAATAATCACATGGATTCTTTTAAAGCCAGAAGCAAAACTGAATGAACAAAAAAGCCTTACCAAAAATGAACAGGTAGTGAATATACTTGAAATTTCATGAAACTTTTTATTGTGTATCTAACCAAAGGGCCTAAAAGAACATCAGCAGTTGTGGAATAACAGAAAAAGTACATATATGGTTTGCTAATTAATAGTTTTCATAATTAATGGAACATTTAAGGGTCCTTCTACGTGGCTGGGGCAGGGATTTTAACTCCTCACTGAGCATCCTGGGAAAAGTGTCAGGATATTCTACCTGGGGCAAGCTGCACAGTTCCTGAGCACCCTCAGAAGAACAGAATGATATGCTACCTATGAGTATGCTACACCTAGAAAGTCCTGGAAAATGTCACCATAAGTTGAAATCAACCTGCTAGCACATCATTTATTAATTAATTATCCTTCTTGAGAGAATGATTTCTAATATTTTTCATAACTGATCAGTATTTGGGTGGAGTGTAAGATACAGTAATCCCCCACCACATCGCGGTTCATTTAATGCGGCTTCAGTGTATTGCGGATATTTATTGTAGAGAAGGGACCTGCAGAATGGAATGTCCCCTCCATGCACCAGCACTTATCCACTCCTGCAGGGAGAGTTGCTGAGGCATCTGTATATCACGGATTTTCCTTTGCCAGGCTAGACTGGAATAACGAGGTGACACACAATTGTCTTAGTTTTAAACAGGGCCACAATTTATTTAAAACAGGAACAAACTTTTAACTTTATTAAACTCAACAGTACTATTTTAGGAGGACCTGTGACGTAGCACAATAAAGGTGCAACAATAAATTTTTGAGGTCCCCTTGCTGAACAATTTTCCTGTGGCCGGTTATGGTGCCACAGGAAGGATGCCTTGAGAATATTTTGGGCACCCATCAATTGACTATACGTTGGCAGCCCTCTTGCTGATGTTTGGGTTGTTGTTAATTAGTCCCTATCTACTACCTAATCTAATTTATTAATTGAGGGCTGCCGGGGACCATTGGAGCTATTAATACAAATAGGGAAATATTTAATTGATCTTTATATTGTGCAACCCACCAAATTGTCTGTGAAGATTCTCATTCATCCAGGTGAGACCGATGAAGCTGTTTGGATGAACAGCGAAACATTTCTATCTCTCTCAAAAAAAGAAGTCCAGTAGCCATGACTCAACTTCCAGATACCCACCAAATTGTGACCGGTATTACTCACAGAAACCCTTCTCCAACATGTGCATGGTGGGATGTGTGAAAACACGCAGCCACTCAACGCTAATCAGAGTGGCGGTCAAAAATTCCCATCCGGCCCCGAAGCGACCAGCAAAGCATCACCATCACATTGAAAACAGTGGAGGGAGGGTGGGGGTTCGATGACTGGACAGGCAGGCGGTGAGAGGGAGTGCAACCACCCCTTATATGGGCGCGCTCCCGATGTAGACTACGCCACTTGCACAGCCAATCACCGCCTGCCCCAGCCAGCCAGCAAAGCCACCGTGGCACCACACAAGGTGACAAGGGTAATCATTATTGTGGGTTGTTAGGTAACCTATCCCCCGAGATAAATGGAGAGGTCTACTGTAGCTGAATTTATAGGCAATTTTAATACTTTTTTTCATGTCTCCATCACTCCTTTTTGCTTTCTTTTGTTGTTAAAGCAAAAAACCCTCTATATCTGGCTCTTTGTCTATCTTTTTTCATTGTCATCTTTCTCCAAGAAACTAAAAGATCAATGATTCCTTGTTTGATTCAAACACACACACACACACACACACACACACACACACACACACAAACCCCTATAAAGGTATGCTGACAGCATGACTTGGTTAATGCCATCTTCCAAGCTATACTTGGTTGCAGGATTTTGATATAATATATACAGTCATAAGCACTCCTCAATACAGATGGGCACAAACTGAAAAAATGGCAATTCATTTTGGTTCAGTTCATTTTAAGATTCATTTTGTTTCGTTTCGTTTTTAACAATTATTTTTTCAAATATTCATTTTGTTGGTTCGTTTTGATTCATTATTTGTTTTTTTTCTTCTCAAGTGCCAGCTGCAGGGGCCTGGGGCTGGGTGGGCACTTCTTTTATTTTTTTTATTTTATTTGTATTTTAGAGCACTGACCCGGCCACCCCTGTGGCTGGGTCTGCGCTCCTTTTTTAAAATTATTATTTTAGATTTAAAAGTCCCCAGCAGAGGCTTTTATGTGGTGCTAATCCCATTTAAACTGGCCTTACAAAACCTTTTTGTGAGTGTGTGCCGTCCACAAAGGGAGAATTCTTTTTCTAAATGTTGAGGGAATTGTCAGCATCATCTGTAGCAAATGTTGCTCACCCTGATCTTGATGCAGCACATTTATGTTGACAAAGAATTGTGTCCATATATTATGCTTCCTCCAAGAGACACGAAATGGATTTCATCCTCACAAATCACTTAATGAAGTCAACTGGCAGAGGGAATTGCTGACAACCATCATAGCTCTCTGGCTGAGTGAGGATTTGAATGCAACTGCGATTTCTCATGCATCCAGTATCGTGGATCTCCCAAACCACAGTTAATCAGAGCACTACTAGCATGTGGGAGGTCAGTCTTGCAGCTGAAATACCACTCCAGAAGTCGTCATACACTTCCACTGAAGTGATTATTGAACTGGCCAGCCAAACTTGTCATATCAGTTAGAGGCTGTGAGAGTAGATGAATTGGTAACTGAGCTAGCAAAGTGGCCTACAGCTTGCAATAACAAGGACTTTTAACAAGGGCTGGCATTTAGTGACTGAATGCTACAGGATCAGAGGCCTCCTTTGACAACTAGTCTATTTCCATCTACTAGGAAAAATACAGAATAGGCAGCCAGGAGTCTTAAGGTTTTGTTAGTGCCATATTAAGCTGGGATGGAGAATTAGGATGTACTTAGAAAATTCCTATCTATTTAATTTATTTGGTTTATTTGTGTGGCCTTAGCCATTACAAACACATTCAAATAGTTAATAACAAGGACATTATGCATCAATAGACAAACCAGGGCTAATACAAAAGGATAAGATTCAATTGACTTGAATGGCCAAATCCTTATCAATGCAAAATTTCCTTCTTAAAAATGATGGTCTAAAGGCAAAATAGCCCACTTGTTTCTGAAATACTGTCCCCCTACAAAAAAAAAAAAAAAAACCGGATAAGTATATGATTTGTTGGGTGCAAGACCTATCTCACCATACAAGATTGGCCTCAAGTCTTTATACAAAGGGAAAACAATTAGGTTGTGAGTTAGGTCTTCTACTTTGTGGGTACCAAATGGGCAGATTCTCTCTTCCCAAGGAATCCATTGGTATTGACCCGTGACCACTGCTGAAACCATAGATTGGAATCTTAAGGGTTTAAGAGTATTTCTCCATTTGGGGTTTGTAACCTTACTTAGGTACTGCATAAATGATGGGGGAAGATTTTGGGAACAGCCTAATGATTTCTAGATGGTCACAAGTTCCTTCTTCCTGCTCTACGAGACTCTGTGGGGCTTTTAAAATTAAATTTTTATTCTGCAGAAAGGGTAAGAAGTAGAAGTTAGAAGATATAATTGATTGAACAAGCAAGGATCAGTAATCAATACAAATTGGTATGCATCACTATGTTAATTTTTTTTCAGCCAAGACAGAAATGTCTCAGGTAGATGGAAGTGGAAGGAAGTTTAGCCATCGATGTCACTTTGTAATGTGGCATGAGGGATCAGTGTTGCATCAATATAACAAAATTTTGCTATGATCTCCAGTATATGGTGGAAGGAAAGGGTTCCCTTACATTAAAAAATACATTTTGTGTCTGTGGATTTCTCATTTTCTGAATGAAAATTTCTCTAGAAAGCCAACATTCCAAAGTCAGAATTTCCAGTTCTTAAGACAGAGGCTTTACCACTTACTGAGTTGACTACTATTTCTAATTTAGCCATGAGAAACATGAAAATAATTATTTATATGTACAATATTTTAATTGTCCTTTAAAAGTGACAGATGGTCCATGACAAGAGTGCAGTGTATTGTTTGCTCAATTATATCTCCCATTTTCTTTATTTTATTTTATTTTATTTTATTAAAATGAATAAATATTTATGCAGGATCAGTAGACATGATAATCAAAGTCCATGCTTTTTATGATGCTTTAAACCTTTGTCACTCAAACTCCTGCTGATATAACTAATGTTGAGTACAATAAGATGTCAGCAGTATATCAATTTGATAGTGCTTGCAAACAGATAGTTTACGCTAAAATTGGAGGGAAGATACTTTGTTTTGTTTTGCTTTCTTTGTGTGCATGTGTGTGGTTTGACTAACCAAATAAGTCACATTTGATCTCAAATTGGACACCTTTCCCCCCATTGTTTTTAAAACCCTAACAATCCAAAATAAGTGAGAAATGGCATTACATTGCAAGCCCCAGATGCAAGTCCAGGATTGGCATATTTTCCTATAAACAAATGGGAATTTTCAATTTAAAGTTTTTTTTTTTTTGCATTTAGAATTTTTTAAATTGTGTTTTGAGGGATTTCAGTAATACCAATATATACCATTCCCTTAGTACCTCTGTTGTGTCCTTTACTAGCTGCCTTCAGTTTTAGGTGCCTTACTTAGACTGCACTTATTTAGGGTGTGTGTTTTGTATTTTTGGTTCTGTTTTTGTTTTGAATAATTTTTATACTCAGGATGTGTACCACCTTTGAAGATAAGTGCCCAAGTGGGTTGAAGCATGGGGATCTGTGTATTCCTAGATCAACTAGAAGGCATTTCAAGAAGCTCATAATCACCCTAAGTTGGGTTTGAACACCAATATAAATCACCAATTTTCCCCTGGAATTATTGGGTTAAAATCTTAAAATTTGGGGGTGGAGGACTTGACACTGTTTTATGTAGTGAGAGTTGGCAGTGCCAGAACAAAATTTTTTTAACAACCGTTGAAGCCTCAGTGAAAGCTAATATAGTACCCAAGAACTCTCTGTTTGGTAGAGTTTGGTTTGAGGAATATTGTTCAATGCAGCTTTGATTAGACTTAAACTTTCTTTCAGATTATGTAGTAGATAAAAATGGTTTGGACAGGAATGCACAGAGTAGGCTGAACTACAGTCTCCCTTGGTAAACCACCTCTCATTTGTTTAGTTCACATCAATAAACAGTTACTTGTTTCAATACATTTACTCAGAGATTCTGGTATATTAGAATAAAGTATTTTTGTTTACTCACCATTCTTCTTATATAAAAACAAAAAAAAACATGTTTTGTGGAAATGTTGACTTGTTATATTACTGAACCTAACTGCTAAATTTACTTTATTATGAACTAACTGGCTGGTTATATTTCTGATAGAACACATCACTCTAACTGTTCACTTCTGACTCCATAGCTCTAATACAGCAACAGAATGGTAACTGAACCCTGACTGGGGGAAAAGTTGGAGAAAAGAATCTGAGGTAAAGAGGAAACTATTGTAATGTTCCTGAGTTGATTGACATTCACTGTAGCAGCCTCCAAGCGAAAACCTCATATGAAAATAAAAATTATATGATCTGAAGAGAAACCAGAGTATATTAACACATGAAGGCACAATATTCCAACAAGAACTCCAGACCCTAGGTCCCTAAGGACGTCTCAAACTAACATCATGGAATTCGTTCTATTCTATTTTTTTTTTTTTTTATAAATTAAATTTTTATTAGTCAGTAATCAGAAAACATAACATATACACTAAACAATACACCTAGAGTTAACAATACAAACCTACCCAGAATAAAAAAAAAACGAAGAAAAGAAAAGGAAAAGAAAGAAAAAAAAAGACAAGAATACAAATAAGTACACACATTGAGATAAAATATAGCATCCGCCGGAGAAATCCACACTTTTTAAATTCCTATTGTAAATTACCATTAAATCTTAAATTAATACCCAAATATTTACTATTCAATTCTAATCTTCAGTACAATTCATCTATACACAAAACTAGTTATGAGTTAATCCAAACACAGCCATATACTATTCTTCCCTAAATTTGCTAAATATTTGTTTAAGTAATTCCATTCTTCTCTTAACTTATCATTATTTTTCTCTTTTATTTTACAGGTCATCTTAGCAAGATCCAGGTATTCACATAACTTCATTAGCCATTCATCCCTAGATGGGACTTGTGGTGTTTTCCAGTATTTTGCTAATTGTACCCTAGCAGCCGTAATCGCATACAACAAAAGATTTTTTCTATCGTTCGGGAATTCTGTGTTTATTATGTTCAATAAAAATAACTCTGGTCTTTTCTTGAATGAAGTTTTGGTTATTTTTTGCAATTCCTTATGTACCATACTCCAATAGCTTTCGATTACGGGGCACGTCCACCACATGTGGAATTGTGTCCCTACAGATCCTGCACATTTCCAACAAAAGTTATCATTTGATCTTTTCATTTTAGCTAGACGTTGTGGCGGAAGGTACCATCGATGTAGCATCTTCCATAAATTTTCTCTTACCAATATACAAGATGTAAATTTAGTTGTCGATAACCATGCTCTCATCCATTCTTTTTCATCTAATTGGTAACCAAAATCATTTTCCCATTTTTGGACTGATTTAAACTTTATTTGTTTATCCACAGAGTTATTTTGCAGTAAGTTATACATTATAGATATATTTTTTTTTCTCTTGCTTTAAAAATTTCTTCTCGAAAATAGATATTTCTTTCACAAATCCAACTTTATCTTTGTCTTTTTTAAATGTACACTGAATCTGTTGATATTCAAGCCAATTAAGATTTTTTTCCCTAATTTCCTGGAAGTTCTTAAGAATAGGATTATCCGATCTTGCTTGAACCAGATCTTCATATCTCACAAAATCCCTATTGATATTATTATTAAATATTGAGGTAGCTTCATGGGGGGAAATCCACCATGGGGTCTTATTTATAACTTTATTTTTTGTTCTTAACCAGACCTCCAAAAGTGCTTTCCTAATAATATGATTATTGAAGTTTTTGTGTAATCGGGCTTTTTCATAAAATAAATAAGCGTGCCATCCATAAATTTTATCCCACCCCTCCAAATTTAACAATTCCCTGTTTTCTAATTTTATCCATTCTTTTATCCATGTCCAGGCCGCTGCTTCATAATATTTTTGAAAATTTGGGAGGGCAAATCCTCCTATATCTTTAGGTCTCATCATTAATTCTAATTTTATTCGGGCCTTTCTGCCCTGCCAAATAAAATCTGCTAAATCTTTGTGCCATTCTTTGAAACACCTAGTTCCTATGATAATGGGTAAAACCGAAAACAAGAACACCATCTTGGGCAAAATTGACATCTTAATTAAAGCTACCCTTCCCCAAATTGATAAATTTAACTTTTCCCATTTCTTCATTTTATTTTTTAGTTCCCTCCAATTATTAATATAATTATCTTTGAACAAATTTGTGTTACTGCTGGAGATCCACACTCCCAAATATTTTACTTTTGATACTATTTTCACCCCTATCTTATTTTCCAATTCTTTTTGGTTTTTATTATTCATATTTTTAGTTATCAAATTTGATTTTGCTTTATTTAGTTTGAAACCGGAAATGTTCCCATACTGGTTCAGTTCTTTAAAAATTTCGTTTATGCACATAAGGGGTTTTTCTGTAAATATTATTACGTCATCGGCAAATGCTCTGAGTACATACTTTATTCCATTAACTTTAACTCCCTCTATCTTATTGTTTTCTCTTAAAGCTCTCAAAAGAATCTCCAGCAGCAGGACGAATATCAACGGTGAGAGAGGGCAACCTTGCCTGGTGCCCCTCTCAATTGAGATTTCCTTTGTAATTTCCTTGTTTATAATCAATTTAGCCTTTTGGGTAGAGTATATAGCTCTAATCCCATTTTTTATTTTTTCCCCCATTTTTAGTTCCTCTATTACATAATTTAAGAATTTCCAATCAACTAAATCAAATGCTTTTTCAGCATCAATTAGCAACAAAGATAGTTCCTTACTTGGATTCAACTCCGCATATTCTATTATATTTATTACTGTTCTTATATTTTCTTTCATAAATCGACCTGGGATGAATCCGGCTTGCTCCTTTCCAATGATTCTGGTCAGAACTTTTTTCAGTCTATTTGCAATTACCCCTGTGAAGATCTTATAATCTATATTCAGTAAAGATATGGGTCTGTAATTTTTAACTTGTCTTAAGTCTGCCCCTTGCTTCGGGATAACCGAGATTAATGCATCTTTCCATGATTCTGGCATTACACCTTCTTCCATTACATTATTTATGATCTCTTTTAAGTATGGCAGAATCTCGCTTTGTAAGTTTTTATAATAAGCTACCGTTATCCCGTCCGGGCCCGGAGCTTTCCCCATCTTTAAATTTTTAATTACTTCTAAGATTTCTTCATCATTTATATCCGTATTTAGGTATTCGATATCTATTTCCTCCATTTTAGGCAGTGATTTACTTTCTAAATATTTTTTTATTTCCTCTCTATCTGTTTGCTCAGATTTATATAACTCACTGTAAAATTTCACAAATTTTTCTTTAATTTTTTCTGGGTCTGTTATTATCTCTTCTTGATCTTCTATCTCCGTTATAATCCTCTCTTTTTGTTTTTCCTTGGTTAACCACGCTAACATTTTTCCAGGTTTATTAGCATATTCGAAAAATCTTTGTTTAGTCCATTTTATTTTCTTCTCAACCTCATGTTCAATCAGACTTGACAGGTGGTTTCTTAAAATCTTTATATCCCTCAGTAGATCAGAGTCCTCAGGCTTTAGGATTAATTTCTTTTCTAGGTCTCTAATTCTTTTTGTTATTTCCGTTATATTCTTTTCTCTATCTTTCTTTATTTTAGCCATTACCTGTATCCCTAACCCCCTCATATATGCCTTACTGGTTTCCCAAATTATATTCTTATTAACAGTAGCCGTATTGTTTATTTGAAAAAATTCTTTCATCTGGTTCTTAATCTCAATTATTGTTTCATCCATCTTCCAGATATCATCATTTAATCTCCATCTACCTTTTACCCTTTTTTGAACTTGTAGATAAATGGCAACCGGATTATGATCTGACAGGGTTCTCTCTTGAATTTCGGCTTTCTCTAAATTAAGAATTAGATCTTGAGAAATCCAAATACTGTCAATTCTACCACCTGATTTATGTACCTCTGAAAAGTACGTTATTTCTTTTATATTCGGATTTTTAACTCTCCACGCATCAAATAAATTCATATCTTCCACCATTTCAAAGAAGGTAAGTGGTAATTTCCCCGAGTTTGTTACTCTTATCTTGTCCGTCCTATCCAAATCCATCGATACCACTCCATTAAGGTCGCCCAAAAGCATTATCTTTTGATCCATATGTTCCCTTAATGAATTCCCCACTTTCCGGTAAAACTCACTTTTTTTATTATTAGGAGCATAAAGCCCTACTATCAAGATCTTATCATTATTTACAGATATTTCCACACCTAATAACCTTCCCTCCTCATCTTTAAAAATCAATTCGGGTCTTAATTCTGGTCTAACATACATAACTATTCCATTCTTTTTTACTGTTGCTGATGCTATGAAGGTAACTCCCAGTCTTGGACTTTCTAAAATTTTACTATGATCACTTTTTACATGGGTTTCCTGTAAAACCATGAAATCCCATTTCCCTTTTTTGAGCACATGCTCAACTTTATTCCTCTTCAATTTACTGTTCATTCCATTCACATTCCAGGTCATACCTTTTAAACTATTAACCATTTTGATTTTCCTCTTATTCTCTAAGGTTCCTCAGATATTCCCAAACGATATCTGACAATAACTAAGAATTAACCTTTTCTTTATTATTCCACACAGGTATAAAGAACAAAGAGAAAAAAGAAAAATAAGTGTTGATAGAAATAATAAAAAGCAATACTAGCAGAGATACTAGGAAAATTATCTCATCTTAAGGGTTGGGCAGGAGGTAATGCTAACTTTATACAGTTGGCTCCATCTTTCACAGTCTTCCTCTTTTCTCGCCGCAGAGTTCTACTTCATACTTCCTCCAAAATATTCCAGTCTCTTCCACCGATCTAAATGTCCTTTTCTTATCTTTATATTTAAACGTCAAACCTTCTGGCGTTTCCCACCTAAATGGGATTTTATTCTTCTTGAGAGCTGAAGTCATGAACTTATAGTTTTCTCTCTTCCTTAATATACGGCTGGGAACTTCTCTCAGAATCTCGATCAGGTTATTCTCTATTTTCCATGGATCTGCTCTGTTCTTAAACAACATCTTATCCTTCAAGAGTCTTGAATTCAAATGTAGGAGGCAATCATCAGATCCCTTCTTCTTCATATTATTCTTTAATCTCAGTCTGTAAACTTTATCTATATCAGGAATCAGGCTGTTTTCTTCTACTCCCAGCCAGGAAGCCAGTTCATTTTTAACTTTACCATAAAGATCTTCTCCTTGACTCTCTGGTATTCCTTTCAGCCTTAATATCATCTCCTTTTGCCGCATTTCAAGAACAGCATTTGCATCTAGGATTTGTTCCTGCAGGTTTTTCATCTTTTGTAAGTCATCTCTAAATTTTTCTTGTTCTTTTTTAATGTCCTTTTGTTCATGTTGCGTCTTTTTAATTGCCTCTTCTTGTTTATCGTTTACTATCTTCACCTCCTGAATGTTTTTTTCCAACTCTTGATTTTTATATGTAATTCCATTAATTTGACTTGTCAATTCTGTTATTAAAAGGGCATTCTTCTCTACCTTTTGAGCCATTCCTTCTATTTTTCCCTCAATCGATTTAAAATTCTCTTCCATGGTTTTGAAATTTTCTTCCATTGATGTAAATCTATCACTTATCCTCTTGTCCATTGATATCAAGAATTCTTTCAGATCCATGTGTTGCTCTGTTTCTGCTATCGAGTTCCTCCTTTGTTGGCCTTGGGTCACATATAAACCTATAGATGATTGTCCTTTTTTTGAGCCCATTGGCTTATTTATCTTTTGACAACTCACGTTTTCTGCTTTAAAGCTGCTAGGGCTGTCAGGTATAAACTGTAAGTTCCGTGTAGGGGCGTGCACAAGATGATACCTTTATGAACCCTCAGATTTATATTTGTTTGACCTCTCACTTCCAGAGATCGCCGTGATTTCCAGCAGCTGGCCTCTTTCTTTAAATTCCCTTCTGGCTCATGTTATTCAACTCCCCCTCTCAGTTCTGTTTCTCCCCAGGCAGCTCAATTACGCCGAGTTCACATGTGATTGATTAACTCTCTCTGCACCTTGTGCTCTCCATATCATTAATTCACAGGTTTGCCAGAGGGTTCGTTTCAGGCTACAAACAGTAAGATTTCAACAAATAGATTCCAGTTTTCCGTGACCCTTAATCCTATACGTTTAAACTCCAAGCTTTTAATCTCCTCTACTTTCCTCTGCTTTCCTCTGCTTCCAAACTGTCAGCATACCAATCAACTCTATTCGCCATCTTCATCTCTCTCCTCCTCCTCTCCCCACGATTAAATCTCTTAGCTGTGTAACATCGTCTTGTTATTATTCCTCACAATCCATTGGTCATTAACAACTGCAGAATGCGGCTTCTCTCGGCCCCTTCTTCCACTTAGAGATACAGCATATAAATCACTCTTCCGGACCGGACTCCCCCAGCTATTTTACCACACAGTGTTAAGCTCTAATAAACTAAGGGGGAGGAAAAGTCTTCTTATCTTAGTTGGAAAGAAGGATATAGCAGTGGCTGGGTCAGTCTGGGGCGTCAGAAAACGGAGTATTGCTCCAATCCCTTAGCGTCGGGGCTTATGCCTCCCCTCCCTTGCTGCGTAGTGCGTCCTGCACTATCACACCAAGACTTGAGGGAGTTACTTGCTTCTTCTTATTTCAGTCCCTTTTTTTGACGCTGCCAGGGTGCTGCCCCCAAGATCCCCCCTTGGGGTTAGGTAGACTCACGCCAAAGTCGCCCCTCTCCAAACACTCCGCTTCTAGAGATCGCCTCGAGCTGACGAGGAATGCGACCTCCCGTCTGACCTCCAGCCTGCAGGTGTTCCCGGAATTCGTTCTATTCTAAAGGTATACCTGACTTAGCCGCCATTTTGCATTCTGATAAAACAAATGGAGGATATTATATTGCTTATGAGATAGGCTATATTCCAGAATTTTACTTATTTTTTTTTTCATTTCAGTGGCTACACTGAGTCTTCGTTACCCTTAGGATGTACCATACATATAATGTGTTAAGTGCATAACAATTGGCTTTGCTGAATCAAAGAAAAGATAAATCTAGACTGATGATTGTTTGAAATGAATATGCTCTCAACAAACCTGAATGGGAAGAGTCCAAAAGCAGTACATCACAAGATATTCTGAATGCACACATCAAAGAAATGAGCATGGTTCTACTTTGCATATTCCTCTACTTTAGAGGTTTAGTGTTTATGGAATCTAGGTAACGGCAGAGGCAGAGTACGGACAGAGGATTTTAGGATGTTACCTGGAATGAAGGAAACAAATGAACTTATTTTAATGCAGAAATGCAGGATGTATGCCTTGCCAGATGTTGGTGGGATTAAGTTTCTATCTGCCTTAACCAGGATAGCCACTAGTAAACAATGATAGGAGTTGCAGTTCACCAGTAATTGGAGGGCCAAATCTCCTCTACCACATCTCTAATGAAATATTGATGTGTGCATCTGTGTATGGTTGCCACTCTTGGTTTTAAAATATTCCATCAAGCGATTCTGAGTGCACACTCAGCTTAAAATCCAACTGAATATGGTAGAACTTCTTTCTGGATAAACATGTTTAAGATGAAGTAAGATAAATAAAATTACTCTGTATTATAGGATGCACAATATTGACTATAAAACTCTGATGAAGAACATTAGAAATATGTTTAAAAATTCACAGAAAAGAAAAACGGCTTCCATGAAAAGCAAATTACCACCCAATGGCATTTCAAAGAAGTTTGGTGGAAAGCCACAACAGTAGGTAATTATTTTTCTAACTGAGGTAATCATTGTTAAGCTGTGAAGAATTAATTTTATCACATTCAGTAGTGCTTTCGTCAGTACAGATAATAGACTTGTCGAGATTCCACTAATTTAACAGGTCTCATTGTGCATTCTGTTAACTGGAGCTAGCATTAAAGGAGGCTTTGTTGTCGTTACTGTAATAAAATTGAGATATGTCAGAGACTGAGGTTTTCTGAAATGAATTTGGAATTGACAAGACATTTGCATGGTCTTTTCTCTGGGAAACATTGCTTATTCCTTTATTTTTGAGGCACCAGATCGATCACAAACTTCTCAGGAATCTCATATGGAGTGCTGAGGAGATTATGACCTGTTAAGAGCTGGCTGGTTGTCAGATGGCGAGGTGCTTAGAAGAAACAGAAACTATTATTTGAACTCACCAACAATCTATGATCAGGAAGTTCTGATATAAGCCAATTTATCTCCCAATTTCCAGACAAATGCAGAGATCAGAATACAGCTACCATAAAGATTTTGTACTTCACAGAACATTGTAAAGTAGTATGGTGCAATTTTCACCTTCAGAATGTACCAAAATATGTATTGAAAAATGAATATTTTGAGGTAAAACATTCAGAAATTTATATTGTCAGAGAAGGCACATCAACAAAATACACATTTCGATATATATATATTGTCCCAACTGTGTGTCATCAACTTCCTCCCCATTTATGATGATGTCATCTGATTTTTGAGGTTATATGAAATGTTCAAACAGTAGAATCCAATTTTATTCCCTAATGAGAATTCATGGGAAGATAAGGGATTTGAGGTTTCCTGACCCTGAGTCCAGTACCCTGTCCATTGCACCATACTAGCTTTCACATATTTATTATACATGAAAAATTGAAAGAGGGTGTCCAGAATTTGGTGGTCTGGTACCACCAGTGCACTGACCCAGCCACGTCCATCTGCTTTTCAAAGATCTTCCAGGAGGTCCTTCTCAGATCTCTTTTTTCCCAACAAAGTCACTGGAAGGTCAGCTAGATTTATGTGAATTTGTGTAAGTTTTTATTTTTGAAAAGCAATCACAGATTCAGAACCACAAACAAAATGGAGTGAAAGGCTTAAGGTTTATGAAAACTAGACTGATCCACCATTTGGCCCAACTCAATATCACAAGGCCTATTCACTATCCTGGTTTTCATGTATGATCATTATAGGTAGAAGGAAGTGTTGTAGTCTCACTCTCTTCTTTTCAGTTTTGCCTTCCAATATGATGAATCTATGAAGAGGGAAAACTCAGCTATCTGTCAATGTTCTCTAAATGAACTGGGAACCAAGGAAAAGCAGTTTTTTCCCCTCAGGCTGTGAATGGGGCTAGAGCACTGAGTATATATATAAGAATCAAATCGCCTGAACAGATCTGAACAGCTGGATACTTCTATGGTCAGAGTTTTGAAACACCCCACTGTGCCTTCTTGAATAGGACTGGAGTCGATGGTCCATAGGGTCCATTCCAACTTTGCAGTTCCAAAATGATGATGAGGATGATAGTCACCAGTTGACTGTCCTCTGTTCTGTGTTCACTGAGTCCGAGCATAGTTCAGGAGATGAACAAGGCTTATTGGAAGCTTCCACAAAGGCTTTTCTCTCCCCCCACCCTCTGATACTATCTAGTATCTTTGCAAAGAAAGTGTCCTAGCCCCTTCGCACAGTTCAGCAGTGAGGAAAGCAATTACACATCTCATATTTGTGTAGCTAGATATCAAGCATCATGTACCCATTAACCTTCCTAGCCCTATAATAAGGACAAGCGTCCTGTGAGATCTGCTAGCCCATTTATCTTTGTTTTGTCTTGGTTACCCTTGGGGGACACTATGACAAAGTATAATTGTCCTAGCTTAGATGGTCCCGTTTCCATGAGTGCTGAAATGACGCTTCTCCCATCGGAATCTTCATCATGGACTTTCCGCAAAACAAATGGCTCTCCTTCATGCCCAAAGCGGTTCCACATATCTTCACTTAGGATTCACATAAAACATTTTTTTTAAAAAAAGGTGGTCAAAACAAAACCTGGGTTTTGTTAGTAACTCATAAAAATAATATCACTATGCACTACCGGTTACCTTAACATTTCAGTGGTATGATGAATAACATTTCTCATTATGCTGATATACCGAGTGCATCGTTTGTAGGGTGCATTGATATTTTTAATATATTAAATTATGTTTAAAAATCTATTTGAAAATGTGGAGGTGTTAACAAGTAAGGTTAACCGGTGACATTAACCTGTTAGAAATGAGTAATAGCAGAAAATCTGTTTTTCATCATACAACACGAGCATCTACGGTTTGAAATTAGCAGGGAAGTTGGCAGCTCTTTGTGTCCAAGTCCCAAGTCTGAGTCCAAGGTTTTGGCACCAAATGCCAAGTCTGAAGCTCCAAGACCCTATTAAAAACACCCCCGAAAAAAAGGAGTGCCAGGTGGGTTCCAAGTTCTGAGTTAAGTACAAAGCTGTGGTCATGCCAACAAAATGATTTCCACATCTTCCCCTTTGATTTTGCAATTTAAATTTGTGGTCATATGATGTACAGCCATTAGCAAATTATATACCTGGAAGGTACACTAATTGTGGTCCATTTCTTGCTCAGCGAGAGGCCTCTAATTTTATTGTTGCGGTCCTTCAAAAATGTCATCTTGCTGTGTGTGTGAACAATCTTGTAGCAACTTTTAAAAACCTTTTTCTTCCTTTAATACTTTTTTTTACTTTTTAAAAATATTGTTCAGCATATGTGTTGCTTTGCTGTTTAACATCTTTCAAAAGGTCTCAACAAGAAACTTTAGGCACTTAATTGAATTGGAGGGAAATTGCTTAGTGACCCAAAAGAACATTGGGACACACATCCTGGAATAAATGCCACATGACCTTAAAGCACAACAGGAACATGATTAAAAGTTGCATAACCACAGGGGGACATTTTGCTCATATGAGCATGTCCACATCATGGCACGGAGATGGCATTGGCCTTCCTCCACAATGACCTTCTGAGGGAGTCCAACAGGAATAAGATGTCCCTGCTGGTCCTCCTTGACTTCTCACTTGCCTTGATACTGTCAAACACACTATCATCCTAGGGAAGTGATTGCAAACCTTTTAGAGACTGAGTGCCCAAACTGTGATTCAAAACCCACTATTTTTTCCGCAAAGTGCCAATGCAGCAATTTAACCTGAATACAGGTGGCTATGAAGGGACTATGTCGGGTGCCCACAGAAAGGGCTCCGAGTGCCACCTTTGGCACCCATGCCATTGGTTCACCAACACTGTCCTGGGGAGGCTCTCAGGACTGAAGATTAGTGATCTGGCTTACTAATTTCCTTTCTGGAGTATTTCCCCCAGAGAGTTCAAAAAAGGAGATGATTTCCACTCCTTGGACACTTGATTGTTGCATTCTTCCAAAGGCCAATCATCTTCCCAATGCTGTTTAATGTCTATATAAAGATGGGGGGGGGGAGTCATCTGGAAATCTGAAGTGGTGTCTCAGCAATATGATTATCCCACATAGCTCTATTTCTCCTTCCACCTCTCTGCTGTGGATGCCACCCTATTCATTGAGCATTACTTGGCTACTTTATAGAACTTGCTCTTAGGGGAATGGGCAACCTTGGGCAGGATTCCAAGGAACAAGAAGAGAACTGGAGGAGTAATACCTCCTTAAAAAACCTTGGTCCAGCTGGCCTGGCTGGTAGTACCTCATAAGGGCCCCCATCTGGGGCTACAGGAGAGGATGGTCAACGGTTTTGAAGGCGGAAGAGGGCTCTCATTGCCCCAAAGGCAGAAAGAGCGAAAGAACCACCCTTAGGAGAAGGAAACTCTTTCAAACCTCCACTGCCTTGTGGCTATATCCCTCATTGGAAAAGGCTTCAGGCATCAACCTCGAGGAAAAAAACGGAGCCGGAGTCCCGGAGACAGTTCATGATTGTATACAATCATGTTCTGGCAACTCCTGTGATGCAGCTGGAACTAATTGTATCGGCTTTGCCATTCCATTGGACCACTCCAGCTATGTGGAGAGGGGGGTTTTTGCTGCCTGGGTAACAGCCTAATCTCCATATTGAATTACCCAGGCCTTGTGCCCTGGAGAGGACCATTTGCAGCAAATAGTGGGGGAACAACACAGGAAGCGACAGCTACCTGGGTGTAGGCGGATCAGGATGGAAAACAGTAAACGAATTGTTGACTCTGCACCATGCAATAAACATAAAAAAATCTCAAGCCTGAAGTTGGGCACATGGAATGTTAGGACAATGAATCCTGGCTGTTCAGACTATCTCCAAGAAATGGACACTATACGAAAGACAGCTGTCATCAACAGGGAACTGTGCAGACTGCGGATGGACATTGTTGCTCTCCAAGAGCCAAGGCTACCTGACTCTGGATCTGTCAAGGGGAGGAACTTTACATTCTTCTGTCAGGGAAAACCATCAAACGAGACCAGGGAATGTGGGGTTGGCTTTGCTGTTAGAAATACTTTACTAGGTCTCATTATCCCACCTGCTGCAGGAAGTGAGAGAATCCTGTCCATGCAACTACACTCTACAGCAGGGTTGGTTACACTTATCAGTGCATACGCACCAACATTATCATCTCCAGCAGAACTTAAAGACAAATTCTATGATGATCTAGCTGCCACTACCAAGAAAATCCCTGAGAAAAGACCAATAGCTATCCTCAGTGACTTTAATGCCAGGGTTGGAGCTGATTATAACTCCTGGCCCACCTGACTAGGTCGGTTTGGCATTGGAAAGATGAATGAAAATGGCCAATGCCTGCTGGAGTTTTGCTGCTATTATGGTCTCTGTGTCAGCAATACATTCTTTAACATAAAGCTCCAGCACAATGTCTCTTGGAGACATCCAAGATTGAAGCACTGGCATCAGCTCGACCTGATTCTTGTCAGGCGCTCCAGCATCTCTAGTGTTACAATCACACACAGTTATCAGAGTGCCGACTGTGACACAGACTACTCCCTGGTGTATAGCAAAGTAAAACTGAAAACAAAGAGATTGCACCACCTGAAGAAGGAAAGAAGATCAAAAATCGATACCAGTAAGACATATAACCATCTCTCTTCTTCCATGAACACCACCAAAACCTGTCACAGCAATTGCCATTTTGCCATCCAACCCACTTCTGACTTGTGAGAAAACCTCTTGCCTCCCCTCTACATGTTGACCAACAACTGATCAAATCCCCTTTTAACTAACTAACTAACTAACTAACTAACTAACTAACTAACTAAATAAATAAATAAATAAATAAAATCACTCTTCAATTTAAAGTCCCATTTAAACATACTAAGAAAAATATTCTAAATTAATTTCATGTATGAAATTTGAAAGCAGCAAAACCCATTTAAGATGGATCCTTAAAAGAGACAGGTGGGATATATAAAAAATGATTTAAAATCCTTAATGAAAATTTCAGAGTCTGCAATCCCTTTTGGAATTTTGTTCATGCCTCAGAAGGGAACCCTTTCCTCTTCCCCTTTTATTTTCCTCCCTGTGGGATCGTATAATAGAGATTTCTGAGTTCCCATTAGGATTCCCAACACACTAGGTGAAGAGGGCTCAACTTTGAAATGTGCCATAGCTTTTTCATCAGCATTCATGCTGTGTATGTAGAAGCCTCTTTACAGTGAGAGGACCAATGCAGAGAGAGAGAGAGAGAGAGAGAGAGTAAGAGAAAGACAACACTAATAAGAGTTATAGATGAATTGTCAGTTTTGACATGCTGTCTAGTTTCCACTAACAACCTGCCAAAATGGAGGCGATATTAAGTCTGCTTAAAAACAGCTATGCTTGTTAGTCTGCTCCCTTCTGTAAACATCTTGATAGATGATCAGATTAGGTTCATGTGTTTCCAAAGCAGATAAATACTATTAACGAGATGTACTACCATGAGCATAGCAGATACATTGTTGTCTCCTCATTTATTAATAGACTCTGAGATCATGTTTGGCAACATGAAAGAAAAATAACACCTACCTGCCTTTTATCTCTTCCTGCAGCCAGGATGCTCTATATGTGTATGTAGGGCAGCATAAAGAATTAAAGGGTGGAAAGAGGTCTGAGGAGCAAGGCCAGAATGAAATGGAATTCCCAGCACACAGACATACACAGAGATACAAGGTGCTGCCGGTGGGCATTCAACTGGTAATTTTTCCTGCACAACTGGCATTGGAAGAAACAGAAGCTGCATTCTGCATATTATAAAAACAATCAACTGATCTATGTATTCCTTCATCATTTTCATGTCTCAGTTTGGTGCCTTCAGAGAGAGTGTGTTGACCCCTACTGAGCCACACTTCTAAAAGCCTTTTTTATTCATTAATATAGAAAGTAAACCCCCACCCCACCCCCACCCGGTTAATGTCAGATGAAAAGAGAATTCCAGTGAAATCCCTCTTGATTTGGTGTCATTGTCTCAGTGAGCAAGTGATCTAAGAGTTCTCTGTGAATTTCTTCCTAGGTGTCTGATCTTCATTGAAATCTCATGGGGAGGGCAGGGGGGGGGGGGCAATAATAAGGCAACTCCTCCCAACAGAGCTTTTTAGATGAAGAAATCCAGGGGAGGCTACAGATCAATGGAAAGATGAGTTAAACAAAGAAAGAACAATATTTGCACACACTGATCCGGCAAGCTCAGTATGAGGCTAAAAAACAGGCCCTTCTTTGTAGAGGAAGAAAACCTATGGGTATTGGGAAAGTAAATTCTGGCATAGCGACACTGACCCCTGTTGGCAGCCTGATGCTATACTACATCAAAATACTATCCCCATATTCTTTTGCACCTACACTGTGCATATAGAGGCACCGTCCAACCCAGAAGTTTTACCTCGATCATTGCTTGTATAGGTGGAGGAGATCACATAGCATAATAAAAACGAGACTCCTCATATGACCCTGATGTGCTGTTGCATAGACTTAATTGCTGCCTCTCTTCCTCCCTGTGTGTGCTCTTTTATCAACTCATGCAAGTACATTAGCTATAAGAAAGAAAATGAGGCTAATGAACCCAAATGGCTTCCATGATTGATTCTTAATGTAGTTCTCAACAGTCTAGAGAAGAAAAGATGTCAAGATCTTTATTGCCGTCATCTCAGAGACAGTCAGATTAGAATAGAATAGCTGAAAGGTAGCAATCAAGGAACACAACGTGCTAAAGAACAACACAATAAGTGAGGATGCTTTTAGTAAAAAAAAAAAAAGTCCCTTGAACAAACCATTGTGGGGTGTGGGAACAAAGTGATCATGGTGAATGTTCATCCTTTTTGCTCTCTAGGCCTTGGCTATGTGGTCCTTTTCAATGGTTCCCATTTGAAAATATCCTACAGAAACTGATAGTGGGATTATTCCCTACAGGAACATCACTTTGAAATCCAGACTTTGCATATAGCTTTGTTGAAAAAGTGGGAGGGTCCCAAACTGGCCCCACAACTTCCCTGCTATCCATAATACCCACCAGTGGTTAAATATATGCCCTCCTCTCTCCCATTGAGAGAGGAATTGCATAAAAGTATGAAGGGAATGCAATTGTGGAGGGAGGAGGGCAATAACAGAGGCTTACTGGGTTGGGTTTGGTGGTGACAGGTATGTGCACACAAGGGTGTGAAATCACACCGGGGTGTCCATACTTTGGTGAGTCAGTGAAGTGCAGTGGTTAGAGTGTTGGTCTCGGGCCCAGGAGACCTTCTGTCAAATCACCACACACCCACAAACTTGCCAGATAATCTTAGGCCTGTCACACTCTTTCAAACTCATCATTCCTACAGGATGATAAAACAAAGCAACTGGGCTCACTGCTCCCCGGTACCTCCTGAGACATGGCATAGCTTCTACAAAATGAGGGCCAGGGAGGGGGCAAAGGGAGTGCAGATAGCATGAGTAGAAGGAACTCTGCCACCTCTATGTGCTAGTAGGCAAGGTGCATAATACAGTAGGTCAGGTCATAAGGCACCAGTCCTGGTCTTCTGCTTAGTTCCATGGGTGCCGTTCATAAAATAAATGTCTGTGAACAATAAAATAAAATAAAATAATCACCATCACCTGCAATAAGCTACAGCCGCTTTCCTATCACTGACTGTGGTGGCTTTTCTTGGATTGTGACATTAGCGATGGCTCACGGCCATTTTAGATAAACATGAACTCTACTGCCCTCCACTTCTCCAGAACCATCTCTAATGCAATAAGTTTGAGAATCATACAGACCTCGAGGCAAGGCATCTAGCTATCACTTTTATTGAGATCTTCCCCCCTTCTATAAGCACCTGATGTTCCACAGGCCTCAGCAGGGATGTTAAAAATCCTTGGCTTATCTCCGCGAGCAGTAGCCTTACCTTTATTTCCCAGCTGTTGGTTTACATGAAAGAAAAATGCAGGGAAAGGTTGTTCTGACCTCTTCGATGACTGTGCCTCATAATGGGCAGAATGAGTTACACAGCCTGGAATCTTAATATGACAGTCATTTGAATTATTTAGGCTTTGCTCTCGCATCACACCAGTGAAGGTATACACTCCGTTTAGCCTCAGACAAATACAGTTTAAAGAAATCCCTGTCTGGATTATGTAAGTGGAGATTGGATATAAAAAACATTGCTCTGGGGGATCAATATAATAGAAAAAGGTCTGGAATAGCCTGGCATAAACTCAATATGTTCCTCTCTCTGTCTCTCTCTCTCTCTCTCTGTCTCTCTCTCTCTCTCTGTCTCTCTCTCTCTCTCTCTCTCTCTCTCTCTCTCTTTTTTTTGCCTTAACCTGGCACTGAATACAATTTAGATTTATACAGTGTTAGGTTTCCTGTGAGAGTAGTGAGCAAAACTTCAAATCAATATATATGAATTAAAGAAAATCCAGTGTTTATGCAGCAAGTATCCTACTACCATTCTTTCTCCCGCACCTACAGTATTTTTTTTAAGTTTCCAGAAATATTACTGGGATTCTACCATTTATAAGCAGAGAATCCACAGAACACTCCCCCCCCCCAAAAAAAGGGGGGGAAGGAGGGAATCCTTCCGGCCACCTTGGATGCCCTCTCGCAGGGGCTGGTTGGCGGCAGTAGCAAGTCCCCAGCCTGGCAACGACGGGGAGGTAAGAGAAGATGCTGATGGGGAAAAGAAAAATGAAATGAAACAAAACAAAAAATTCAATTTGTTTTGTTTTTCTTTGAGGGGGCAGTTCATTATTAGTTTTGTTAGGTAACAAAATGAATAACAAATAGAGAAACAAATTTTTATTCATTTCATGCCCATCTCTACTGACCTTATTAAAACATTCCAGATACAAAATACAGTATGTTGATACACTTAATTATACAGTGCAGTGGCGGTGATTCTTTTTCTCTGGCTGAAAACTGCCTTCCAAATTAGCTCCCCCGAAGAAAGAAAAGGCCAGAGCTCTGCTATTTGTCTCTTTCAGCAGCCCCTTTCATTATTATCCATCCTGCCATGATCTGAAAGCTTCAGGTAACTATTTGTGGCTTTTTAACAAATGGACGTTCTGCAGTAGCAATTATTAAGTAACAGAAACTGGTCTTCTTACTTGGTTGGGTCAAGTTAGCTTTCAGTGCAGCCAGGGAAAATGCCAGAAAATATTTTTTTCTGTTCTGGGCACCAGGCTGAATTGCTGCAGACTCCTCAATAGGGATGAGCACCTAATGAAAAATGACATGCCATTTTGTCGTTTTGTTATCTAACAAAATGAAACAAAACGAAATGAAATGAGGACGCGCTGTGTCACTACTTACGAAACAAATCAGCCTTTTTTACATTAAAAGGAATCGATTCATTTCTCTATAACTTGGCCCCCTGGGGTCCTAGAGACACCAAATTTGTAGTGATCCATCCTTGGACTCCCCTTTAAGCCCTCCAAAGTGATTTACATGGTTTGGTGTTTGGGGGGGTTAGTTATTAAACTCCAAATGGGGTGCCCCCAGTAGAAGAACTTTTGTAATTTTAAAGTACTTGAAAATGCTGATCCCAGGCACCTAGCAGCACGGAAATCACTGTGGACCTTCCTCACGGTCTTTTCTCCAAGCACCCTAAATTTGGATATGTTGGGATATGGGGGGCCAAGTTATTCAATGCCAAACAGGGTGCCATACATTTTTTTTTTAAATTTGGTTGACTTGGGAACGGGGGAGTGATTTTTGCTTGCTGCTCTTACCTCATGGCAGCAGGGTATATAAAGAGGCGAATACTTTCATTTGTGGGAGTCGTCTGGGGAGCTAAACAGGAGGAGAGACCTCTCTCACTGGCAGTGGGAGATTTAGTTAGTTTATAGTTAGCTGAGCTCTTGGCTTGGGTGACTGATTGGCTTTTTTTCTTCTGCTAATGTGATTGCAGCAAATCTGTGTGTGTTGTTGTTGCTGCTGCTGCTGTTGAGAACTTGAGTGTGTGTAACACAGAGTGTTTTCCTCTGTGTGTGTAGAG
Source organism: Phrynocephalus versicolor (assembly GCA_023846285.1). NCBI lineage: Eukaryota > Metazoa > Chordata > Lepidosauria > Squamata > Agamidae > Phrynocephalus > Phrynocephalus versicolor. The sequence goes on from JAHTLZ010002327.1 coordinate 28,329, forward strand.
AGAGAGTGTGAGACTGGTCAGGTCACTGGACTGTGTCTGAGTAGCCAGTGCCACCCTTCACCATCTTTCTTATTTAATTTTCTTTTATATTATATTTGGGAGGGTTAGGTTAGGCAGGCTTTCTTCTTTCTTTATTTTCTTTCCTTGAAAGTACATATACCTTCCACCCACCCACACTATTCCCAGACCAGTCCACAACTCACCTGTACCAGTTCCCCCATCCACAACACAGCAATATTTATGCTGCTTGGTGCCTGGCTGGGAACAGTATTTTCAAGTAATTTAAAATTACAAAAGTTCTTATACTGGGGGCACCCTGTTTGGAGTTGAATAACTTGTCCCCCCCATTCCCCAAATATCTCCAAATCTGGGGTGCTTCAAGGGGAGAGCTTGAGGAAGGTCCACAGTGATTTTCATGCTGCTAGCTGCCCAGGAACAGTATTCTCAAGTACTTTAAATTTATACTTGGGCATCCTGTTTGGTGTTGAATAACTTGGCCCCCCATAACCCAAACCCCTCCAAATTTGAAGTGCTTTGAGGGAAGACCTTGAGGAAGGTCTGCTGCAATTTCCATGCTGCTAGCTGCCCAGGAATAGTATTCTCAAGTACTTTAAAATTACAAATGTTCTTATACTGGGGGCATCCTGTTTGGCATTGAATAACTTGCCCCCCCATACCCTAAACCCCTCCAAATTTGAAATGCTTTGAGGGAAGACCTTGAGGAAGATCTGCAGCAATTTCCATGCTGCTAGGTTACTGTTATAAGTATTTTCAAGTACTTTAAAATTACAAAATTTCTTCTACTGGGGGCAACCCATTTGGAGTTGAATAACTTAGCCCCCCCCATTCCCCAAACATCTTCAAATGTGGGGTGCTTAAAGGGGAGTGCTTAAGGAAGGGGCACATAAATTTTTATGCTTTTAGCTGCCTCGGAACAGTATTTCCAAGCACATAAAATGGCACTTAGAAATATTTTTTCCAGGGGTCACCCACTTTGAATTTTAATACGCACCCCCCCCCCCAAAATTCAAATCACTCCAAATTTGGATGGCTTAAGTGGGAGAGTCCAAAGAATATACCCACCAAATATGGTGCCTTTAGGACCCTAGGGGGCATGTAATAGAGAAATGAGTCAGTTTGTTACCATTTTGTTTTGTATGACTTTTTTTAAAAAATTGTTAGTAACAAAACAAAATGAAACAAGGGGGCAAATGAAACAAAATGAAACAAAACACAATTTTTCCATTTCATGCCCATCCGTACTCCTCACAGAAACAGCAACTTCTCCTTTGTGAGTAGGTGAGCTTTCTTTAGCACTGTAGATAGAACTATTTCAGAGAATGTGGTCTGCTTTGTGTGGTAAGTTTGAGGTGTTACATTTCTCTTTACTGTTGGCTATGTTTGTTTTAATTTACACAGTGGCTTTTCAAACATTTTATCTTAAAGTTGTTCAGTAATGACAAACATCCTTACCACAACAGTGGTGTCCATGTATTCCTGTTTTCAAAAAGTTTTTTAAAACCTATGTTTATACATCTACAAGGGATACCTGTGCTCTTCATCTGAATTTGAGTTAACTGACCAAGGACACCGCTGGCTACATTTAGAAATAGTGGTAATACAGATGATTCACAAAATCAAATTGCCTTTATCATGTATAGCTTTCCCACAGTGATTTGGTCCAACCATTTAATTAAGAACCTTAAATTTAAAGATTTAAGTATTTTCAAACAAAATTACTTACAGATCAGAAGAAAATACAGTGATGTCTTATATCTGGCACAACATCTTGTCAACGGCCATAGCTGAGAGACTCATTAACAAAAAGTATACTGAAGCTAATTGGAAGATTTTATCAAACTTTTGCCTCATTAGAATTTCTGTGGTACTGCACATAATTTCAGCAGCCCATCACACACAGATATTACACTGCAGTCAGTTGCCTTGGTCTTGAGCCTAGAGTATTTGCATATCAGATGTTCTTTCATTTATTTGGCCTAATAGTAAAATCTTATTGGAAAGAAGTACTAAGAGAACAGATTGACATCTCACTGACAGGTGTGCATACCCTAACTATACAATGCAGATACATTTCTTAGCATGCATTTCTTGTAGATAAATCAACTACTCTGTAAATGCTGTGGTTTTTTTAATTTATTTCAGGTACAGTCCACCTTCACTGATTTATTATTCTAAGCAGAGACGGGCACGACCAGAAAAAATGACGTTTCGAGTTGTCGTTTGTTGGAACAGGTCCGTTTTGGGTTGTTTCCGTTTGTTGCGATAATTTTCAAAAATTTGTCATTTTCGTTTGTTGTTTGTCGTTAGGGTTAGGGTTAGGGTTTGTGAGCTCTGGGCTGCACATCTGGGTGCCTCTGACCCACTAAGAAGGGAAGTGTACTGGCGTACAGGTTAGGGTTGGGGTTGGGGTTAGGGTAAGTGGGCTCTGGGATGCACCTCTCTGGGTGCCTCTACTCTGACCCACTAAGAAGGGAAGCGTACTGGCATACAGGTTAGGGTTAAGGGTAGGGGTAGGGGTAGGGAAGTGGGCTCTGGGAGGCACCTCTCTGGGTGCCTATGACCCACTAAGAAGGGAGGTGTACTGGCGTACAGATGAGGATTAGGGTTGGGGTTAGGGTAAGAGCTAGGCTTAGGGTTAGGGTTAGGGTTAGGGTTAGGGTGGGTTAGTGGGCTGCACCTCTGGGTGCCTCTGACCCACTAAGAAGGACAGTGTACTGGAGTATGGGTTAGGGTTAGGGTTAGGGTTAGTGGGCTTTTTATGCCCTCTGGCACATCCAGAAGTCTCAGTCAAAACCTGGTCATGCGATTGGTGGAATGGCTCCAAAAATTTGCATGGTCCCATCCCATGGCCAGCCCATCATTGCGCAGGTGTAAAAAAATAAAAATAAAATAAAATCAGTTTAGACGTTTTATTGAAAGAAAAACCCACTGCTGCTACTATAAAAATTCAGGCATTTAAAATACCTAATTTTCACATGTTTCTGTTGTGCTTTAGTGCATTTTTTGACCACGATTTAAAAATAAATATTGTGGTCACCATTTTGGATACCCCCCCACCGCATGGCATAGAGACAGCCCAGGAAAGGAGGAGGGAAGCCCGCCTCCCCCCAGAAACCACCCCTCTGGTAGGTGCCCTCACTCAGGCAGGCATATTTTCACCTGCCTTGTTGGCTGGGAATCGTTTTTTTTTTTTTTTTTTTTTACTTTTAAAACTTTTTTCTGTGCTGCTTGTTGGCAATGGCGTTGCGCGAGCCCGCGATGCCATTAACGACAACGACAAACCCAACCCAATTTTTCTTTTTTCGGGTGGGGTTCGAGCTGGAGCGTAGTAATTCTCGTTACCGTTATCGTTACATAACGATAACGATAACCAAAAACGAAAACGAGAATTTCGCCGCTCAGTGCCCATGTCTAATTTTAAGGCTCAAATTAGACATTAAACAAGTGATGCCTCCTCCTCCTCCATCAGCTTATTTTTCTTTCTCCTAGTAGCCAATGTCAAGTTCAAAATTCCAAACATTTTGCTGAAACTGTTGTTCTGACCAAGGTTCACCAGGAGGAGAAGACAAAATAGTATTTCATAATTCATGATACATGGATACTCTCCAGAAATGGGAAATAGCAAGCGTCAGTGAGGCATACTGGCTAAGTAGTGTTCTGGGATATGGTCTCTAGTACCCACAGAGTTATAAAATTGCAGAGTGACCTTGGATCTATAACATGGTTACTAACCCTGACCAATGTCACAGGGTTTTTGTTCTGAGGATACAACAAGAGGGGAACTGTGCACACCCTCTTCAGTTCCCTGAAGAAAAGGTAAGGTAGAAAACAATTAAACAAATAAAGCTAAATTGGCATCTCTTGTTAAGATTACTATTCTCCAGGAAATAAACCCGTTTGCCCCTGAAACTTCTGATACACTTTTCATGATATATATTTCTGGTGCAGTAAAATTTTAGCTTTTCCAGTAAGAAAATTAATGGACTATTACAACTAGAATCTGCTGAATTATTTAAAAGGGTCCTGAGATTTGTGTAAGTCATTTTGAAGAGGAAGACAGTTGCAGAAAAAGCAGGGGGGTAGGGAGAGAATCATTCCAAAAAAGTTCATAATGTCAGCATCACTCCTTCTTCAATTATAGAATTCTTCTATTGAAAATATGGAAACATTATGATATTGTCAAGAAAACAAGGTCTGTGCAGAAAATTATTGCAAGGCCAGTCTATCCATTAAAGAAAATGTACACCCAAGAGAAAGCACTATTCCATCCAAGCAAATAGTGAAAATATAGCATAATTTTGCTAAAATGATTTTTGTTCCAGTGAAGCAGTTTGGGCACATAGGAATGACCATATTTATTTGCAATTACATACTCTGAATGATGTCTTTGAAAATAGGTCCATAAATACATATGCCATGCCACACATATTGCAGATATGTATATAAATCCAAGCTCTTTTTATTTAATTGCCCACTCACATATATAGCATATTTAGAAGCAGAAGGAGTAAAGTGCACTAAAGTGTACTTTAAGCTTTCTTGCTGATAAGATATATTTTGCATATTGTCTTTGAAGTATATGATATTGAAGGGGTTGAAAATGCAAAAATTGCTACCAGCTCTCTGGCATGAGATGGTGTAAGCAACTAGAACAGAAGATAGAAAAGGACAGACACAAGATTCATGCATTTTCTTCATACAGTTGGATGTGTGTGTGTGGGGGGGTCGGTGTGTGTGTGTGTATGTGTGTGTGTAGGATGGGTGGCGGGGGAGAGAAAGTAAGAAAGAGAGAATATGAGTGTGAATAATGTTATATGGGCAGTCATAGAAGAGACATGTTAGGGAATGAAAAACTCTGAATATGTAAATGATTTTTCCTGTCTCCTTTTGTGGCTCCCACACTGAACTAACACATTCCTACGCTAACTCCTCTGTGAATATCTACAAATAGAGATGGGCACGACTTAGCGGTATTTTCGTTTTCATTTTCGTTTTTCGTTTCCGTTACGTAACGAAACGAAAAACGAAAAACGGCTCAGAACTGGAATGAAAACGGAAACGAAACGACTAATTTCGAGCCAATTTTCGTTTTTCGTTACTGGAAAAACACATAATGGAGCTAAATGGGAAGAAACGAAAAATTTTTCGTTTTTGTTTTTGTTTTTTTGTTTTCGTTACGTAACGAAACGAAAACGAAAAATTTTGAAATTAGCTCACGAAAACGGAAATGAGCCGAAACGGACCCCTAGCCAAAAACGAAAACAAAAACGAACAATTTTTCTGAGTCGTGCCCATCTCTATCTACAAACTACGTACTTATATGCCAGAATGCTAAGGAGGTGGTCAGATGGGGCCTTGATTGCAGAAACAAATGCACTCTAGTCAAAATATTTGGATGACAGATACACTTCTATTGGGGAACCAATGAGATGCCTCTCACAATACTGGTTGTGTGTCAATTCAAAACCTGATGCACAACCAGAAATGTGAGTGATAGGGCATGTTACACTGCAAATATATTTTGTGTATAGATTTCAAGCTGCCTGCATGTTAATGACTGGGGTTTGTCTGCGGTTGTAGGTTTAGATATAGGCTGAGAGTGACAGCTAAAACACTTCAGAGGAGTCATAGAATATTCATTAATGGAGCTGTGATCTGTTTGGTTGGTAACATTCCTGACTGGATAGTTAAAGTCCATAGGTCACAGTGTGCACACCAAGCTAGAGAAACTTTGACAACAATTAAGTAATTAATTAGTGGCAAATTGTCACCGTGATTTCCATAATTCATTTTATTCAGCTACAAATCTCCAATAGGATTCTGGCCAGTATTTGGAAGCACAACAGTTTTCCTACACTGTCAGAAAAGTATTAAGTGATAATGGCCAGTCCAACAAGAGGGACCTGTCATTTTTTTCAGCCTCAGAATCCACTTCTGGAGCTATTCATCAAATCTCCTCATGTGCCATTCTCCGTTCAACTCTAAACTGTGAAAAGCAAAGTATTTGAGAAAGAAAGAAAGAAAGAAAGAAAGAAAGAAAGAAAGAAAGAAAGA
>JAHTLZ010002328.1:0-19684 GCA_023846285.1 Phrynocephalus versicolor
GCTTCTGTTGCAAGTGTTTAATGACCATCCATTGTGCAAGTTCTGAAAAGATTCTATATTTACTCAGCAGGCTCCTGAAATGGATAATTAGCTGTTGCTGGCTGTTAGTATACAGCTACTGAGCACTGCATTATGCTTCCTGCCAAGTTGTATCAAGAACCTCAGCCTTCTTATTGCAAATGAACTGAACACAACTACAGTATTGCATGGCAAAAGGTCTTCCAAACAAATCTTTCAGCAGGGAATATAAGGCTCTCCCTCTCTCTCCCTCTCATTAAGAGCACATACAGATCTATGTTTATGCTCCAATTGCCTTTAGAGAAATATGAATTACTGCTTCAAATTGATATTTCAAATCTCAAGTGATGTTTTTTTATTTTATTTTATTTTAATTAATTTTATTAACAAAAGGGAAAAGACAAAAGACAAAAGAAACCTTAACATAACATAGTAACATACATTGTAATCTTACTTATTAATTAACCACCTTAGGCACCAGCTACAATTTAACAGGGTTACATTTAGTCTCCCAATTCCATCCTAAAAAAATAAGAGACCAATAATCTAGGGGTGCTTTTACACGACCCCTAAAATTCAAGGCAAAAGGCTCCCAGATCTGGAGCTTAAAATGTTTTCCCACCAGCTCCAGACTTTAAAAAGAATTAAGTACGACCACGCCCACCTAAGTGCGTCCCAGTGCACTTTTCAAGTACCTGGTCTCCGAAGGTGAAAAATTTCTGATGCAGATGTAAAGCAGTGATTGAAGGCCTTTCCTCGCCTTGTGTTTGTTTTTTTGTCCCCGCCGCCCCTTTAAGAGACAGGAATCAGGACGACGACGAGACTCGGGGGGGGGGGGCTCGGGGCGGCTTCCACCGGCAGACGGAGGTGAGCCTGCATTTTTTTCTCCCTCCCCTCACGCAGACAGGAACAATGGAGTGCAGAGGGGTGGGAACACAGGAAGAGCGACAACCCCCCAAGATCTCTGGTCCGAATTTAAGTGGCCAGCAGATCTTAGGGGTTGTGTAAAAGCGCCCTAGATTATTTCCTAAAGCATGTTTCTTCTCAATTAAGTCATTCATATATTTTATTAAAGGTTTCCATGAATTGACCATGCTTTATTTCTCCTTTATATATCCTAATCTTATTAATCCATTTCTCCATCAGACCTGTTTGCCATGCCCTGTTCATAAATGCCTGTAGCAAAATATCCTGAGCGTTTCCCCAATTTTTAGCAATCTCACACCTTGCCGTCCCTATCAGGTTTGCAATTAACTCTTTATTAGCCTGCTTCTCATTTCCTCCAGTCAATAATGAAAATAATAGCAATGTTTCATTCATAATTTTGTAGTAGTCAAGATCTCTAAGCCAATTAATTGCTTCATGCCAATATGCTTCTATTATGGGGCAGAAAATCCACATATGTTTCAATGTCCCGTTTTGTCCACAATTCCTCCAACACTTATCTGACATAACCTTATTAAACCCATGTAACTTTGTAGGGCACAAACCTTCAAAAACATGTCCTTCATGTTTGCTAAAATTGACTTATATGGGTATTTTTTCCAAATTCACATCCATAACTCCTCAGGTATATTAATATTTAAATATGTTTCCTAAGCTATTTTAGTTCCTCTACCTTTACCATATTCTTTCTCAATAATAGATTTACAGTAGGACTCCCGTATTTGCTGATTCGACATCCACGGATTCAGTTATCTATGAATGGCGAGCAGCAGTGTAAGGGGCCGGGCCTGCTTACCTGTGACATCAGCGACGGCAAAGAAAGTGGCAATGGCAGAGGAAGCAGCCACATGGCTGGGGTGAGCCCACTTTCCCAACTGCAAAAGGGGTGGTGGCAGCGGTGGAGGAAGCAGCCGTGCAGCCAGGGAGAGTTCACCTTCCTGCCCGCAAGAGCAGCAGCAGAGGCAGAGGAGAAAGTGGCCGCAAAGCCTGGGAGAGCCCACCCATGAGACTGGTGGAGGAGGTGGTGGAGGTGGAGCAACACCATGGCTGGGTTCACCAGGGTGCTGGCAGAATCTCCCACTGCTTTCACCCCTGGCGCCCTTGGATAAGAGCGTTCACTCTTCTCCACAGATTTTATTTTCTGCGGGATGGCCGGAAACCAATCCCCTGTGGATATGGGGGTCCTACTGTATACATTGAGCTGCCTAGATGCCCTAAGCACATCCGATCTCGCCTGATTTCGGAAGCTAAGCAGGGTCAGCCCAGGTTAGTACTTGGATGAGAGACCACCAGGGAATACCAGGTGCTGTATGCGCCTGGAGTAGGAACTGGCAAGCCACTCCAGTATTCCTGCCAAGAAAACTCCATGGACATGGAGTCACGAAGAGTCGGTCACGACTGTAACGACACAACACACACACTGTATACATTAGTTAAGCCAATCTTATTCTTTTATTTTTATCTTTTTGAATACACTATTGTTCAAATTCTGTTAATAATCCAGGGTCAGAATTTGACACAATTTAACTGCAAAACGTCTTGTTTTATATGTAACCAGTTTGTTCTTCTTTGACTTGTTTTTTCTTCAATTTCTCTAAATGTGATCCGTTCCCCTGACTCAAATAAATCCTTAATTCTATATAATCCAATTTGTCTCAGGTGTTTCAATTATACATGTTTCTCCTGAAATTTAAACTCTGGATGGTCCAACAGAGGCCAAATGGGGGGGGGGAGCAAATATTTTCGCCATATCCTTAATGTTTCACAAATGAAATGGTTTTGTATTTGTTCTTTCCTTCTAAACAGTTTATGTACTACATCCATTTTTACATTGCTTTCCATTTCAATCAAATCAGGGTTTTCTTCTGTTTGTATAAATTTAGTGATTTGATTTATTTGTAAAGCTTTATAATATTTTTCCAAATGTGATATCCCTAGTCCTCCTTTTTCACCTTGACCGCTGTTTAGGAACCTTATCTTATTTCCCTTTCCTGCAATAAAATTTTCTAAATGTCCTTGCCACAATTTTTTTTCTGATTGTAGAGGTATATTTTTGAATAAAAATAAAATTTTTGTTAAGATATGAGACTTAAGTAAAGCTATTCTCCCCAACATTGCTAAATTCAAATTGGCCCAATTTGCCATTTTTCCTTTATATGTTTAAATATTTTTTATAATTTTATAAGTTAATTGATTTAGATTCTTTGTAACCCATATCCCTAAATATTCAAAGCTTGAATAGCATAATTCTAAGTGAGACACTCTTTTTAATTTCATTTTGTTCTACTATGGGCATATTTAAAAACAATAACTTAAGATTTTTGAAAACTGATTTTTAGCCCTGTATAATGACACTGTTCTTGTTGAGATTTGTTTCAAAGATTTGACACTCTATGTGGATCTGCCAGCACACATAACATGATCTTTGGCATTCATCTAGACAAAACACGAACAGCAATTTCTGAGTTTACTTATTTTACAACTGAGATCATTACCGCAGTCACTAATAGTGACCTTAATTTTCTGATAGCTGGCCCTTGTGTAACCAGAAGCAATGTATGCAAGACAGTGATCTCCAGACTCAGGAGCATCTACAACTTCAAAGACAGCATGAATCCTAAACAAAGATTGTTCCATACTGCAACACTTTATTGCAGGTCCCACATTTAATTTATATTGCCCCATGTGCCATAAATTGTGTGTGTGTTATGTAGTTATAGTCGTGACCGACCCTTCGTGACCCCATGTCCATGGAGTTTTCTTGGCAGGAATACTGGAGTGGTTTGCCACTTCCTACTCCAGGCACCTACAGCACCTGGTATTCCCTGGTGGTCTCCCATCCAAGTACTGACCAGGGCTGACCCTGCTTAGCTTCCGAAATCAGGCGAGATCGGATGTGCTTAGGGCATCTAGGCAATACTGTGCCATAAATTGCATGACATCAAATTAATACCAAGCAAGTATTGGAGGTATGCCAGTCAATAGCTATACTTTTGCTTCATGTAGTTACTTAATTTATACAGTACTCCCTTTTTCTTCCTGCAGAAGGGCTCAAACAGGATAACTCAAAAACAAGGCTGGAAAACACATGGCCTGGCAGATATTTCAAGGTCACCATTCCAATCACCTTTCACTACTGGCTATGCTGTCTGACCAGCCAAACCCTCCATAGTTCTGAGTATTTGTTGTTGTTGTGCCATTACAGTTGTGACCGACTCTTTGTGACCCCATGTCCATGGAGTTTCCTGGACAGGAATACTGGAGTGGTTTGCCAGTTCCTACTCCAGACACCTACAGCACCTGGTATTCCCTGGTGGTCGCCCATCCAAGTACTAGCCACTAAAAACCCACGTTTTAGGGTGCTGCTTGTGGGGGGGGGGAACCCAATGGAAGATTTACAAGAGTTGTTTAAGTTGTACGTTCAACTCAGCCCACCTTTCACAACTGAGTGCCCCGCACAACGTTCAGCCTTGTATAAAACTGTCCTTGAGGCAGGTGTCGATTCTGAGTATCAAACCATCGCACTCATCTTATATTCGATTTTTTTTTTTACACCGAAAGGTCCCTAAGCCGAGTCTGCAGTCCCGATAACTACCGCCATCTGTGCCCAGGAAAGCCCGTTTTACTTAAAAACACAGAGAGAGTGAAGCGAAAGGGAAGTAAATAGAGCGTTAGTAATGCCGACGCGTTGCTTCGGAGGTGCCCGCGCCAGGCTCCTTCCTTGAGGAGAGGCGATCCTACCCCATGCGCCTCCTTTGGATAGGCGTCCAAGCAGCCGTGAGCCAAGAAGATCGCCTTTGCGTCCAGAGGCAGCCCCAAGGAGGAAGGGAAACACAGCGCGGAGCGCACCCCATCGCCTCAAGGAGTGCTATCAGGAAACAGATATCTAGTCTCATGCGCTCCCAAACGCATCTGGTGGGGCCACTGTGAGATACGGGAAGCTGGACTAGATGGGCCGTTGGCCTGATCCAGCATGGCTCTTCTTATGTTCTTATGTTCTCTCTTGGGGAGCCCCCCCTCCGCCCCGGCTCCCCCTCGTTGCCCCCTCCTCTCTCCCACTCACCGCCACGGACCCCGACGAGGATGCGATGAACACGCGAATGACCATCGTTCCTTCCTTCGTGCCTCGCCTCCTCCCTGCCTCGCCTCTTTCTGCACCGGGCAGCAGCAGCAGCAGCAGCGGCCGGGGCGAAGACGCACGGGGGGGGGGGGGGTGTTGTGCGCTCCTGCGGCTTTAAGGGAAAGGTGAAGGCTTCACGGAGAGCGACTGGGACGAGACCCGCTTGAGCCACCGCCTGTCCGCCTGTCCGCCCGCCCGCCTCCCTCTGGCGCACACAGCAAGCCTTCCGCCCCGGCCACTGGGCCACCCAGCAGCCCGGAGCCACACGCGCCGATAAGCAGGAACCTGGCGCCGAGGAGGCAGCCGGATTCAGAAGATAAGAGCCGGCGAGGTGGGTTGGTGGGGGAAGAGAGGCAGTAAGAAGGGTGGGGATTAAGGTGTCCGCAAGGGCGCCTGGGAAATGGAGTCCTGCTCGCCCTGTCACGGGATGAAGCAGCAAAATATAAACCCAACGGCTCCTTTCCCCACTCTTCTTTAAATGGTACGTTTAAAAGCAGCGGCAGGAGGAAGGTGCACGCGTAGAATAGACCGGCCAACGAGGCTGTACGCCTCGAACCATGGGAGGTGAATGCATAAGGCTGAAGGACAGGTGGCTGAGGTGTGGCCATTTGTAGAGTCCTTGTACTTCACCCTTCCCAGATTGTCTCCCTTTAAAATGTACGACTTCCACGAACAAGATCAGGCAAGGCTGCCACACATCTCTCTGAGCAGGAACTCATTTTGTAGGTCATCCCAAGGATCCAGGACCTTTAATTCATGGCCCAATGCAGTACAGGTTGACTCAGAAACATGTCCCACTGAATCAGTTCTGCTGATTCCTAGCAAGGTCTTCAGGATTGCAACTTCACTGCAGACACTGATTTTCTCACTACATGTATCTGTCTGAAGTCTTTATCCTTGTATTATAGTTCAGGAAACTGCCGAACATGGAAAACTCACCCAGCCTTCCAACTTGAACCATTTCAAATCTTGCTGAATTCAGACCAAGCCAGTTAACTCAAAATGGTCATATCAACAAGCACCTCTTTCAAAGCACACTTCCTTGTGCACATTGCCCTTCTGCTTCCTTTTCTTCCCTCTGTGTCGGGCACTCAGAAGGTTGCTTTCGAATAGGTGGCATCTGCTAAGGGAAAAAGAGGACTCCAGGTGCTCTCTGCCTGGGATGCCTTGATGGCTCCTAGTGGTACAGGCATTGTTGCCAATGACATACAATATCTATACGGACAAAGTGTGTTGTCTCTTTGATAAATTGAGCTATTCTTCGTTTGGCCGATGGACAAGTTGACAGTCAAGCGGGGTCGGTCAGCTCATCGGTGAATACCAGTCCGTAGACAGGGACACAGAACAAGCAGAGAGAAGTTTGAAGCCAGAAGTTGCCACACAAGCAGGAGGCGCTCAAGCACTAGAAATTAGATACTCACCTCAACCTAACACACCAGCACACAGCTGCTCTACCGCCCAAGGACAGCTGGGCCACAAGGAATCTAGTCATGGGGGAACACTGCCAGAAGGCCTTCAAGCAGCTTGTTTTTATTTTTTTGCTCCATCTCTAGCCCATCTTGCTCTTTGTTTGATGGTTTGATGTCTATTGTTAAGTTCTGTTTTATTATACTACATTATTTATTTATTATTGTATTGTTTCTTGGCTATGGCATGTATTTTGATATTTGTTCAATCTTGTAAACTGCCCAGGGTAGCCATGGAGCTAGATGGAGCGGTATATAAATTTAATAAACAATAATAAATAGGGTAGCACAAGAAGAAATAAAGGCTCTGTGCAGAAAACAAAACGTGGGCACTCACGGAGGAACAAGAAGGCAAAACAGGGTGGAGGCAGGTCTTCAACATGAAACAAGATTCTAAAGGGGCAATCCAGCCATGAAAGGCTGGACTAGTAACCAACGGGCTGTCCTCAGAAATACAAAGAAGATTTCGATGAGACTCTTGCCCCTGTCATGAGGCACTCCATGATAAAGAGGCTGATGAGCATGGCAGCATCCTAGAAAATGCATGTTGAATACAGTGGTACCTTGTATAAAGGAATTAATTCGTTCCAAATGAAATTATGTTAAGCAAATTTTCCTTTATACAAATTCCCATAGGAATGCATTGAAAATGGAGTGATCCCATTTTAATGTTGTATGGATTCTCCCCATAAGCGATTATGTTAAGCAAATTTCCCCTATCTCCGGAATTTTTTATGTTGTACAAATTTTATGTTATATAAGCTGTTTGTTATACAAGGGTCCACTGTACTTACAATGAGGCCAAAGCCACCTTCCTACAAGGAAAATAAAGATGGTATCCACATAGCAGCCTCTTAGATTTGAACAAATCAAGAAGTAAGCCATATGTGCAATTCACTAGGAGAGGGTACTGGCAAAACACCTCCCTAAATACATGTACCTCACATGCCTTGGAAGCCCTACTAGGGCTTCCAAGGGCTTGGTGTCGCATAACATTTTTACAACAGCTCCACCCACGGAAACAAGACAAGTGAACACAATGCGGTCTTACCATACAACAACTAACACAGAACTGCTACCAGAAAGGTAATGCATCAGGTACAAGAAAAGACATAGTAGCATTAGCTGGAATCTTGTTTAGGAAAAAAAAACAACAACCCAATTCACATAGCAGGATAGTCTAAAGCAGTGGTGGGTAACCTTCCGCACTCCCAGAATGCCAAGCCTATGTTAATGACAAAGGGCTGTGGGAATTGTAGTTCTAAACATCTGGAGTGCCAAAGGTTCACCACCACTGGTCTAGAGAGTGTAGTAATGGAAAGGGTAGCCAGATTCTTAAAGGGCAGTGTGCATCTCAAGGCAAGGCTGCAAGCCGCAAACTCTAGTGCCTTGCATTTGTATGAATTAGGCCAGCCAACACCATGAGTCTGCCAGTAGGAATGGGTTCTTCTCTGGAGGTGAAACAGGTAGCTACCCAGCACAAAGCAAGGCAAATTAGCAGCAGTATCTGCAGAAGCAGAAACGCGATTGTTCTGTTTTTGTGCAAGTAATAGATAATCTAGGCATGGTGGGACGGAAACCTTACAAACGATGGAACACAACGAAAACTGCATAAGATTTTCACGGAATGAGAAGGCAAGTCTATGCATGAAGTACATTGGCATGAGGGATCAACTGCTGGTAGGCATTGGAGAGACGGGGGTTATGGCGATGGAACACTGTCTATCTCCAGACATGATTGCAGAACCTCCTTCTAGTTCCCACAGACCTTTTACGACTGATAACATTTATTTCTGCCAGCTAAAGCCCACTATTTGCAGGCAAGGTAATGATGCACTAGCACAAGAAAGGTGACAGATGGTGGCATTATCCCTGCTCATAACAGAATCCCAGTACTTGCAAGCTGTAGCTACATTACAACACTGATCACTTGATTATGATAGCGCAGGAATATAAGAGGAATTAATTGCATTTAGATCGGAACGTTTCCGATTCTGACTGCAGCTCGTGCATAGTGGGTGGCACTGTTTCTCCACTCTCTGCTTTTTCTTGTGGCCTCCCCACTCCAGCGCACATACATTTCAGGGCTGGGCACACATACTGTACATATGATGCACATTATGCTGCTGCTGTGCTACTGTAAATGCCTCAATGGTGTAAATGGATTATAGGATTGTACCATTAGTATGTTTAGAGTTGTAGCCTTACATGTAAATACACTCCACTGGAATCAAATTGGTTTAGAGTTTAAAACAGAGTTCATGTGGAGTTCATTTGCTTGTCTATTTTGTTGCAAGACTGAAGCCAATGGTTTTTTTAATTTAAAAAAAAGACTGGCATTCTCATTTTGTACCAATATGGGAACCTAGATAAATACATTTGCTTCTGTAAAAACTCTCTATTTTATTTTATTTATTTATGTGAATATTTTTACCCCACCTTTCTCCTTGGAAAAGGACCCAAGGTGGTTTACAATCTATGCATCCTTTTGCCCTCGGCAGCCATATTTAAAATGTATCTTAAACACTCTGCCTCAAACATAATACGCAGTATTTTTGTGTGTGTAAGTCGATACAGTACTAAGATGGTCCATTAAGATGGTCCACCCACACAGACTAATGGACCCTCTTGGGTCCCAGAATGCCATGTGTGGGATTCTTGATGAACTGGCTGGTGCGTCTGTTGATGCCTTGGCGGAAGGCCTGTATGCCTCTGCCTTCAGGGCAATCAATCAGCTCGCTCCTGAATGCCCCCTTCGCTGCAGGGTTTGTGGAGCTCCATAACCTACGGGCTCTAAAGCAGAATAGAAGGAGGCTAGAGAGCATTTGGAGGCGGAACCCGACGGATAATAACCTAACTGCTGTCAATATTGCATCAACTATTTACTCAGCCAAGATTGAGGCTTCAAGATCTTACTTCGCTGTCCGGATAAGTGAAGCACAAAACCATCAGACCGAATTGTTCTGTATAGTCCACGATCTGTCCGGAGTTGGTCACAGTGACAGGTTTCCCCCTAATATATCCTGTGACCAATTTGCAGATTTTTTTCAATTAAAAGTGGAGGCCATCTGCTGGGACCTAGACCAATCAAGCTGAGACATCCAGTGCATTTCTTTATCTGACTACCTTTACTGTCTTTCAACCTGTGACATTGCTTGAAGTGGACAGGGCCCTTGATCCATCACCTCCTCCTCCCTTGATCCTTGCCCACCCTGGCTGATAAAAGCTGCCAAGCCGGTCACTACCCGAGTGGGTTGCGACAATAATTAATGGGTCTCTCCAGGAGGGCTGGGTTCTCCCTGCCCTCAAAGAGACACTCACGAGGTCCATCTGGAAGAAAATGAATTTGGTGGACGAACCAGATTGACAACTACAGTGGACCCTCGTATAACAAGCAGTTTGTATAACATAAAATCTGTACAACATAAAAAATTCCCGAGATAGGGGAAATTTGCTTAACAGAATTGCCTATGGGGCGAATCTGTACAATATAAAAATGGTTGCGATGAGGGATTACTCCGGTTTCAATGCATTCCTATGGGAAATTTGTATAAAGGAAAATTTGCTTAACAGAATTTCATTTGGAACGAATTAATTCCTCTATACAAGGTACCACTGTATAGGCCCATTGCCAATATTTCTTTTATTAGCAAGGTTGTTGAGAGGGGCTCCTGGATGAAAGTGACACTGTTGATCCATTCCCGTTGGGGTTCCGGCTGTGCTATAGTAGGGAATCGGCATTGGTCGCCCTGCAAGGCAACCTGTTGAGGGAGGCTGATGAGGCAAATCATCCTTGTTGGTCCTCTTCGACCTCTTGGCGGCCTTTGATACTGTCGACCACTGTATCCTCCTGGGGAAGCTCTCTGAGTTGGGAATTGGGGGCACTGCTTTGCAGTGGTTCTGCTCCTTCTTGGAAGTCCACCCTCAGAGAGTACAGCTGGGGGAGATGACCTCTACCTCTTGGTTTCCTAATTGTGGTGTGCCACAGGGATCGATCAGCTCTCCCATGCTCTGTAATATCTATATGAGACCGCTGGGTGAAGTTGTCAGGAGGTATTGGATTTTGTGTCATCAGTATGCTGATGACACCCAACTCTATATCTCCTTTTTTTCCCATCCGCAGTGGATGCTGTTACGTCCTTGGAGCACTCCCTGGGTGCTGTTCTGGAATGGACAAGAGTGAATAGACTGAAGTTGAATCTGGGCAAGACAGAAGTCCTTCAGATGGGGCTTCCAGGTGTTGGTGGTTTAGGAAACTCCCTCATTTTGTGTGTGTGTGTGGGGGGACTCTTCCCGCACAGGATGAGGTGTGCAGTCTGGGCATTCTGTTGGACTCGGCACTTGCAATGGAAGCCCAGGTGGCATCAGTGGTCCATTCCGCACACTACCAGCTTTGATGGATCACCCAGCTGTGTGCATTCCTCGACCCTGGCACCATCACTACATTGGTCCATACACTCAAAGTCTCGAGATTAGACTACTGTGGTACACTCCATTTGGGGCTGCCTTTGAGATTAATGCGGGGGCTCCATTTACTGCAGAATACTGCAGCCAGGTTAATAACAGGTATAAAACTCCACCAACATGGCACCCTGACACTGGCTGCACTGCACCGGCTGCCTATCCATTTCTGCATTGATTTCAAGGTTTTGATGTTGATATGCAAAGCCCTATATGATTTAGGACCTCACTATTGGACAGAACGGCTCCTACTTTATAATACCGCCTGGAACACTTGTTCCTCCCAGGCAGGTCATCTGAGGGTGCCAATGTTGACGGAAGCCTATAAAACAATAACCAGGAATCGGGCTTTCTCAGTGGTTCCATCTGGTCTTTGGAATCAATTCCCCCCAGAGATCTGCCAGGCACCTACGCTGCAGGTCTTTAAAAAACTCTTGAACTCCTGGCTTTTTAAAAGAGCTTTCTCTGGCTATTGATCATTATTGCTGCTGATCTGTTTTTGAAATTTTTATTCTACATCTGTTAGGGCATCTTGGACTGTAATATTGTTTTTTTTTTAATTAATTCTGATGTTGATTTTGATACCAAGGAGAGAACCACACAGTTGCAAAACTATAATTTGGGGCTGGAAAAGTGGGGATTGTCTAATACACAGGGGTGTCTTACAGAAGGACAAATATTAGTGTGGCTCTGTAATTTATCCAGTGAAACACAGGAAATTTGTGGCAAAAGATAAAAAATCAAGAGAGAGAGAGAGAGAGAGCCAATAAGCAATGAGAGAAAAAAAGTAAATATTAACTGTGAAGAAAAACCTGGAACAAAGAGCAATTAACCAGCCTAAGTAAACCCAGCCAGTGACTTGCTGAGAAGGCCTTGAAGGAGAGAAAAACATATTTGTGAAATATTGAAGGACATGTGCTGAGGCATGGGGCTCTCTCCCTCTTCCCATGGCCAAGAATATCTATAAAGCAAAAAAGGCATATCATGGTGCACCCAGACCTACAGTGGCCTCAGTGGCCTATGGTAAGCAGGCGAGAGGTTAGCTAGTGGGTCTCAGGCATGCTGCAAGTAGTATCAGCCAAAGGGAACCTGGAACAAATGTGGTTCTCTCCAACCATAAATTCCCCAGTCCTCGGCTAGTGAACTAGAGTAGACAGTCATGCAGCAAATCACATCATTCTTTTCAAAGGACAACAAGATGGAAAGACTGGCAAGGCATTAATCTAATCATAATTATGTAACAGACTTTAAAAGAAGGGGATTATATGAACTTGGTTTTTAAGTCTCTCTCTCTCCAACCCTTTTGTACCAAGGATAGTAACAAGTTTCTCACCTGACTTTAACTTAGTCCTCATTCAATCATAGCTCTCCTGACACTGTTGAATTGCAACTCTTGTGCTACCCACTACTGGCAAAGCTGGCAAAGACTGGTTCTCCTTTGTTGATAAAATCTTTGATTAACAGTACATTTTTACATATCTATATACAGTATATGCAATATATACAGTATCTGATAAATATGTAATTTATCAGAGCCAAATTTCCTGAAAACAGGTGCCAACTACTGCTGCTGATTTTGATATTTGATGCAATATGGAAGTGTGTTCCTCCTGTTACGTGACTCACTCATAGTAAGATTTCTGCCTGGATGACAGCAATAAAATATTAACAGTATGGCATATTTGTGCAAAATATGGATAGCCATCTGTTTTGGATAATTAGGCTCTGGACTTCCTTTCATGAGATAGGAGTTCGATTCGGTGGTCTGTGCAACCAGTAACGTTGATACCGGAATGTAACCAGGCTGTCTATAAAGCCACATTCTCTAACTCTAGGTATGCTGCATTACCACCACCATGATCTGCAGAGGGGTAGATAAAAGTCATAAAGGTAGGGTGCCCTGTTATACCAGCCTTTCCCAACCATCAGCCTCCTACAACATACTACAGCTGATGGTGAGAGTGGAAATTCAAAGTCAAGCAAAAGTGTGGAGAGGAACTGTATTGTGTACAATTCTGGTCACCGCATCTCAAAAAAGTGGAACTGGAAAAGGTGCAGAAGAGAGTGGCTAAAATGATTACTGGGCTGGGGGGACCTCCCTTATGAGGAAGGGCTAAAACATTTGGGGCTCTTTAGCCTGGAAAAAGGCACCTGAGGGGGGCATATGATTGAGAGATACAAAATAATGCAGGGTATGAGTAAAGTTTTTGTTTAATTTTCCTTTCTTTCCCTTTTCCCTGTGCCGCCCACGGCATTCTCAGCGGCGGGTATTGTACCCTCCTATTTTTACTGGTGCCTCTGATTTTTATGCTCTTTTGCTGTTGTTTTATTCTTTTTTTAGTGTACACCACCCCGAGTTCCATCTTGGAAGATGGGGCGGTATATAAATAAATAAATAAATAAATAAATAAATAAATAAATAAATAAATAAATAAATGGATAGAGGGATGCTCTTCTCCCTCTCACAATATACCAGAACTAGGGGAAATACACTCAAATTGAGGGCTGGGAGAGTAAGAACAGACAAAAGAATTTTTTTCCCACCCAGCGCATTGTTAGTCTGTGGAACTCCTTGCCACAGGATGTGGTGATGGCATCTGGCCTGGATGCCTTCAAAGGGGTGTTGGATAGATTCCTGGAGGAAAAGTCCATCACAGTTTACAAATCATGATGGAGATGTGTAATCAGGTTTAAAACTAGGGTACTTCAAGGGCCAGATGCAGGGGAGTGGTATCAGGAGACAGATATCTAGTCTCATGCGCTCCCAAATGCATCTGGTGGGGCCACTGTGAGATACGGGAAGCTGGACTAGATGGGCCTTTGGCCTGATCCAGCATGGCTCTTCTTATGTTCTTACATGCTGACAACTGGCCCGTCATCTAGCTTAGCACTAGGGTTTGGGAGAGAGACTTTTTAAGAATTTGATCCCAAGTCTTCCAGTTGTCGTGATAGCTTGGGAACCCAAGAAGGTTCAGTCTAAAAGGTTATGTTTCCATAATCTGCTCAGTCCTGTCACACCTGCAGGCAAAGGCTTTACCAAGGTATCTGGTATAGGTTCTTTCAAAGTCCTACCAGTTCATGGCCATTAGAGACATACCAATGGTCATAATAAATACTGGTGTCCAAACTATAAGCTATAGCTACAAATCTTTCTCTTTGTATTTGTTTGCTTCAGTTGGGTAAAAAAGTGAGGGACAGGCTGCAACTTAGTAAGCAAAAGGACAGACTATGCAGACAGATATATATTCATCACCACACCCATCATTGTACCCTGTTCCCTTTTGTTTTTATATCAGACTCACTATCAATACGTACACAAATTGAGCTGGTCTGCCATCATCACATATATTTTCATCTGGTTCTTGAATGAAAAATATATTCCATCCATCCATTTGTTGAACCACAATCCTATTCACATTGGTTACTCATTTCTATATTGTGTACTATTTTTTTAGTACTTTGTGTCCCCCCTCCCCCACATCAACTTGCATTACAGTTTGTGGGACCAATTTCCATGGCTTCAAAATTTCCCGAAATTTTACATCTCTATATTGAAATTATCATCAAAAACCTGCAATTTTTCAGATACCACTTGCAGCAGTGGTGTAATAAATTACTGCAGCAAAAACATGTCAATTTCAAACCAATATTAAGACTTTGTCCCATCCTGGATCAATCTCAAGAAACCCAGGAAACTGGAAGTCAAGGCAGTGGTGTCCAGATCTTTTGGACCACAACTCCCACAGTCCTTTGTCATTGGCAAAGCATGGAAAGAAAAAAAAATAACCCCACATGGAACGAGAAAGAGGAAGGGAAGAGCGGGGGAAGGGAAGGGGGAGGGAGAAAGGGAGGGGAATGCGGGAGGGGATAGCACAAATGTAGGGAAGGAATTGTTTTCCCACCAGCTGCGGACTTTAAACAAAATAAAGTATGACCACGACCACCTAAGCGAGCCCCAGCGCACTTTAGAAGTACCTGATCTCCGGAGGTAAACAATTTTCCAATGCGGATGGTAAAACTGTGGATGCCGGGCTCCCCTCACCTTCTGTTTGTTTTTTTGTCCCCGCCGCCCCTTTAAGAGACAGGAATCTCTACGGGGCTGCTCTGGACGGCAGACCAAGGTGAGCAGAGGTGAGCCTGCATTCTTTTCTCCCATTTTATTCCCTCCCCTCACCGCAGACAGGAGCAATGAAGTGCGGAAGAGTGGGAACACAGGAAGAGGAACAAACCCCACGATCTCTGGTCCGAATTTACTGTAGGTTGTCAGTGGATTTTAGAGGTCATGTAAAAGCGCCCAAATGTTTTTCTGACATCTTTGAGAGATGTCCCACTTTGTCCTGGCCCTGTGTTACTCTATGCGGGCAGCTTAGCTTTAGGACATTAGTAGAGGAACCCTTCTGAGAGCTGGCCCATTGCTTCCAAAGTAGATACTGTACTGTATTGGAAATGAACTGGTATCAAAGACTGTGAGAGGCAATTGCCCAGGATGCTGATATGTTTGTATGGGAGGTATAGGTGATAAGAAGTATTCTCTTATTTTCCTCTTCTATAGCAAATTATTCCTAGGTACTACAGATGGGTATGTTTCTGGTTTTGGACTACAGCACAAACCCACAAATCTGTACACTTATAGTTGGTACTAACTGAGACTTGTCAATCTTCATCTGAGCCTCCATCTGATCGGTTTGAACAGATCCAATTGTATCACCAAGTTTGGCCAAAGACAATGCATTTTGTAGCTTCTCTGAGTGAAAGGTGGCAAGCATGAGCATGGGATATATGAGGCCATCAGTAGATGTCTAATATAAGCTAGTGTTTTTATGTTCATCACATAGTTGCACAATAATAGCAAGGAAATGAACCCTGTGTAGTATACACTGATCCAGACCCAGACCAACAGCACAGAGAACATTGCTGAAGCTCTTATGGTACTTTTCAAGTACTATTTATCCATGAGTGTAGATGATAAAGATGCCATGCATGTATTTTGGTAGGAGAGAAACTTGTAAGGATAGGAGCAAAGTCAGTGGGTTTTGAGGAGCCATCCAAACACCCATAGTAGTGCCATTAGTCTAAAGATTCATAGTCTCATCATTTTATAAGTAGGAATATGCAGAATTAATTTATTTATGCCTTCACCCCTGCTCTACAGCTGAAAAGGCTCTCAAAGCAACTTACAGATCAACTTTACAAGGACATTTTGTGCACTAATGACTTACAAAGTAAAAAGGCAACACAAGGGGAAAGGAGACGGAAAAGAAAAAGACGACCATCCAGTTGTAAGTTCTTAACCTTATCAGCTTCCTTAGAATGGTGGAGTGGCTACTACATGGCATTTGAGAAGATGTCTAGCCAAATGGAAATGGCTTCTCAAGAGATTTGAAAACGGCCTTGTTTTTCTTCATTCCCTGTTCCTTAGCCTGGTGGAGCTCCGTGACTAGCACAACCAAGGATATTTACAATGTCTTCTAGTCCAACTTTCTGAGGCACATTTGGATAAAGAAATACAACTTTCCATGGCAGCTAGGGTGGTATTCTCTAGTCTAGGTCAATACCGAGAGACCACATTTCCCTCAGGAATTCAGCAGTATTCCATTAGTAACATGGAAGTTCCACACACCTCACAGATACATTATTAATTGAAGCAAAACACGTTGAGGAGCCATGTAGCCATCACAAAAACCAAATACAAAAGTGGAACAGGTGATACCTTATTACTATCTTCTGTGTGCTTCAAGTTCTATTGTAAATTTTGAATAGGGGAGCACAGCTTAGATTTGCAAAAATAACCTTCTCTCTGAGAATTTCTGGGAATAATGTTTTCCATTGCCCCTGTATCAGAGCAGTCAAACAGACATTCAGCCACCCTGCCTTTTAGTAAAAACAACAAAGAAGCGTCTTTAAAATAGACCAGAGAGAGCAGCATGATGTTCTATGATCTCATTACAAGCTTCTAGGCCAGGAAAAGGCTTTTTTATTTATTTCTGCAACAACGAGGCACTGCTTCTGAAGATTTCCAATTGTAATCCAAGACAATACATGTATCCAGAACTGGTTCTAATGTGCCCTTTTCCTCTACTTGGACAATATGGGAAGTGTCACGAAGCCAGGAGCTCAGTAAGAGGAGGAATATATGCTTCAAATCAGTTTGGACCTAATTTGTGTTGAATAGAGATTGATCTACCAGCATTCAAATATGTGATCTGAGACAATATTGGTAAGAAACCTGATGAACTACCTTCTGTATGAGTAAATATCACCAAGTTGTGAAAAGCATTTGTTCATCTAGAAGAGTGGCTTCTAACCATGGATAACCCAGGTGTTCTTTGGACTACATCTCCCAGAAGCCTTTACCACTACCTGTGCGGGCTGCGCTTTCTGGGAGTTGCAGTCCAAGAACACCTCAGTTATCCAAGGTTGGAAACCACTGGCCTAGGAGTTTCCAGAATCTTAATAAAATTTTAAACACTTAATTGGTTCCATAAGTGAAATGGGAAGTTTGGGAAGAGATACAAATGTCTGTCCATAAACAAAAGGGGGACTGAACATTTCCTCTAAATAAATAAATAAAAATCTATGTATTCATGTAGGTCCCTTCATACAGTCCACAAACAAACACTGAAAGGCATAAATTGTAGTTATTTGTAGTAAGGCATAGCAGTGGATACAAATGATGGTAAAAATAGTAAAATGCTTAAACTGAACAGTCAGTCAGAAGACCAAGATTGTTTAACACATCTTGATGAATTTTTCAAAGTGGCAGCTTTGAGGAAGCAGACTTAACCCATAGAAGCTCACATGAAAAATATATTGCTGTTACTATTTAAGGTATCCTGCATCCTGTTTCTGTCTTTTCTTTTGTATCTTGACTGATGCGATTAATTACAAATCAGAAATAGTTTTTCCTAAGAAAAGACCTATTCATAATCCTTCCTCCAATGGGCTAGTTTCTCAACAAAGTCAGTGAACAAAGTCCGTTTCCCCCCCAAAACTCCTCTCTATGTCATTTTTTTGCCTGTCTTCTCAGGAATGAATCTCAAAGAATTCTGTGAGTTCCGCTCCAAAGGTTAATGCGCATAAGGTCATAGTGTTCATATATTTAATAATCTAAAAGAGTAAAACAAGGAACGATGGCAAAAGAAAAGTGCCCCAGCAGCAGCAAAGGCTTGCTAGCCTCCGCAGTAATTACCAGGGCAAGCTTCCACAACAATCATTGGCTGAGTTAGCACTGAAGCTCCCCTTAGAGGACACAGAGACAACTACAGGCAGATTTATGGTAACTCATTAATCCAATTTTGAGGGTTACTTCACGTCCTTCCTCGTTCCGAGTTGACGTTCGTTTCGTGATCACGTCACTCGCGGCCACGTGGTCTTGTCCCAGTACTGTCCCTGGTCCCGTGTACCCACGGGCGTGATTGATGGTACCGTGACGACTGTTACTGCACATCCTTGTTTCGTGACATCTGAACTTCTCAACCTTCATTCTCTCTCTTTGTTGTTTTTTTTTTTTTGGTCCGACCTTCCGTTTTCCGATCTTTTGAATCTCCTCAACGTTGCCTTCAATGCGTTATGGAGCTACGTTTGAGGCATTTGTCTTTTAATCTCTCTGCACTGCGTTACTGACTCCATAGGGATTGTACTGGCAAATGGCACTTCGTACTCCTGCCACTAGATGGAGAATGGCACGTTGTGTGATGAGGCTTACCTCACGGGCACTCGTCTCGGAACGAGAAGTGAGACAAGCAGATTCCTGAGACCAGGGAGGGGTATCGCTCGTCACGCTTAAATCCCAGTTCAGGGGACGTGGTTGGGATGAAATCCCGTCACCACACAATGGATGTGCGGTAAGATTTCCTCGTACTGGTCCCAAGTGGGACCACGAACAGCGATGAGAAGGACGTGAAGTAACAGCCTTTGTTACACTCAAGGACTTGATTCCAAAGAACTAAAATTGAAATAATTCTCATTGTAGTGGCAGGCTAGGGGGAGGAAAGAGATGGAGGATCAGAAAATGGATACACACTAGTCTCCTTCCTGTGTTAATGATACATTGTCACTGTATGTAGAAATATAGATATGGTATGAGTTCTCTATGTGTGCACAAAGTGGACATTGAGCCATGAAAAGTTATAGTAAAACAAATCTGTTCATTTTGAAGGTACCATGATGTTAATGATTCCGTAACAGAGATCACCACCTTCTCCTTCCCACCCATTCCTCTTTTCCTTACGTCCAAATAATGCATGCAGGAATTACCTTATCTCTGGTCACAGTTTATCATGCTAATAGTTTCAAATCATATGCACATAAAATGCAATGTATTTTGCAAAACCTCTGTTCAAATGTTGTGCTCCTACACTGTGACATACATTTCCAGGCTGTTTTTCCATGGAAACATTTTTGAGCAGCATAATCCAGTACTTTGAAGCTTTTAAATGAGAAAGCAGCTTCACAGCAAACCGTAAAAGGATCAGCAGAGGTAGGAGATCTGTCAGTTAAGTAATTAAAAGCACTAAGCTTTTCCTTCACAACAAGGGGCCTTTCCTACACGACCTGAGCTTACTGTTTGATAGAATTTGGAACAAGCTTCGGATCCTGTACATGAAAATCACAGTGCTTTGTTTTTCATGTGCCCCAAATGCCAACATCATTTAATCTTTCCAGCT
Organism: Phrynocephalus versicolor; assembly: GCA_023846285.1. Lineage (NCBI taxonomy): Eukaryota > Metazoa > Chordata > Lepidosauria > Squamata > Agamidae > Phrynocephalus > Phrynocephalus versicolor. The sequence goes on from JAHTLZ010002328.1 coordinate 19,677, forward strand.
TGGAAAAA